>JAGDQP010009989.1:0-12064 GCA_022664845.1 Lepisma saccharinum
CATACAAATCGAAATTACATGAACTAAAGATAGTGGAATCCCCCGAGTGTTCTTGCGGACAACTTTCAACACCCGAGCATGTGGTCTTCCATTGTCCAGAAAATCAGGTGAAGGTAGATGGAACTATTGATGCTCGAATTGTGAATTTGAGAAATTAACTAAAGAACGTTGACATACACGAAATAATCGAAGTTGACATCAAAAGAGCCTCCCTGGATCTGTTAGCTACCATCATCTCATATAAGGAGAAAGAAATCTATATGAGGAGAATGAGGAGGAACATATATGACCAGGAATGAAGACGGGAAACAATGCATATTGTAAATAATGTAAATAACGTAGTCGAAGAATGTGTGACGCGCGCGACCCGGGTACCAAGGGGAATACGCGGTGCGGGAGAAGCGGAATGCAGGAAACTCACATAATAGAATTCACGAACTTTGTGGACTAAACATCTCTTCCACGGCTATGGTTCTGACAAAATTGTGAGGACTCAACGCTAAATCGCGAACCGAAACCGGTATGCCCCGAGGCCAGCCGTCTAGCGTTGCGGGAGTGCGTGAGTGTGAGAACTTTCGGGATTAACGATTACTCATCCGCGAAGAAGCCCCCAGTGCCTGACCACCAATTCTATGGATATGGATGGTAAGCAGAGTACCGAGGTAACTGGATTGGCAAAGTAAACAGTGATGTGCAATTTGAAAGAAGTATGAAGTGTAGTGTGAATGTGCAGTGTGGTCGAAGATTCGGCTGTGAAGAAATTTCCAGGATAGGCCCCGATCTGTACGGATATGGAGGGTGTGTCCAGCCCCCTGGAATGAACTTTAACGGCTGACTTCCCTGGTGAGAATGGACGATGAGAGTGAAAGCTAAATTAGGACAGTGGCGGTTTTTCAGGTGAAGTTAGTGAAGCTGTACTTCACCTATTATTTTGTTCTTTCATTGACTAAATATACAAAAATTGTTTCTGAAAGAAAATGAAGTAGCGTAACAAAAATTCCAGCATAAAAACAAAATAAACTGTTTCCAATTTTGTATGAAGCATAAGTAAATATTCTAGCGCTAGAAGGCACCGTATTCTTACGAAGCTGAAAACGTTACTTTTATATATATTAAAAAAAAATCTAGCTATAAGTGCTTTCTATGACGGGGACAATTTTACCGCGGTGAAAATCTTTCCGTTGACGGGACGGTGAACTTCTGGTTGCCATGACAACCTAGACGCTGCAGGCTATACTGGCCATTGCGAGATAGCGTTGAGGATAGCGGAAGAGAACCTGCAATCTGTTTTCAAGGAAGTTACTTCTCTTCCGAGTTTCGGCTGTTCAGTATGCAAGTAAATTTGTCCCCACTGTATCAGCACCATGTGTATCTGTTCAATTGTTCGTCTTTTGTTCATGTATGTATAGTGAAAGGGAATGACGATTTTGACATGGCCTTTTTATAGACAAATATCCTTGAATAAGTATGTATGTCAGAGCAGTAATAGACCTAGTGCCAAGTGAGCTAATTCAGGCGCACAATGCTAGATACAACTAATTAATTTCAAGTATTCTACTTCTGTTATGTATGAGCTCCTTGACTAAGCTATAGAATCCAGTCTCAATATATGGCTATGTAATAGGTTGATTTTTATAAAATGCTAACCTTATTTAAAATGCACTCTGCATGGGTAGAAGTAGAATATTTCAGTTTACGATAACTAGATATATTAGAGATTTCACTGATTTGTAAAGCGTGGTGAAATGGATTTGCAGAATGTATGTATGTATTAGAATGTCTTTATAAGTTCGTAACTTTTCTTAATAAATATTGTTTTGTGAGTTACTGATTTCAGTAGCAGAGTAATTTTGACACATTAGGCCTAATATAATAGTCTCTGTATCTTAAGGAAAATCCAATTAATTTAATTGAACAGATCACGCTCTAATTGCCTTGAACGTTTATTAGCAAGAATAAATATTCTAGAGGCACGGGATTTTTTATTCGTTTAAAGATTTCAAAACCATCACCTGAAAGTCAGTATCAATCTCGTTACGAGTGTATTTGAATTCAATTTTATTTATAGCCTTTAGTCATGTTTTGTTTACATTAGGCCAGGATGGGGAAGGTAGAAGAAAGGAAGAAACTATCCCAGCATGAAGCTGGTGCGAGAGCGCGAAAACTGGAAAAACATCAGCCAAGATGGCCTATTGGTGGGTTCGAAATCTGGTGTTTCCCAATGGGATAGCAACTAAGGAGCGCCAGCTCGGCTCTCGCCTTAGGTGTAATAAAATGTTTGCCAAGGGACGCCATTCTTCAGACGTATGACGAGCTTAGACCTTAGGTGCCAGTAATTTAAATGTAAATTAAACTAGACTTCAAACATTACTCTAAAATTGTGCACTGCATCTGAAAAATCACTGTATGTATTGTTCGAATAATAAATTTTGAAGCAGAAAATAAGTTGAATTTAGGGGAGCCTGAAAACTGAAAATGTCACGAAGAATATTTTAAACAGGCTATCATCTGATTTCATTCGTATTTTTTCTCTCTATTCATTGCCTTCCTCTAATAGTAATATTAAACTTTCGACACAGCATGCATAAAGGTCCTTCAATGCTGGTTGTGTCTTTATGCAAATAATTTTTGGGTTGAGAAAGCTATCACTTTTCCGCATTTACAAGATCTAGAATATAAGCCTAGTTAGTTATTCTTTCCACTTGCATTTCCAGGGGATATAATTTTCATCACTGATTTTGTCTTTGCATGGCATTTAGGCAACTTTTGTTCAGTAGCTACCAGCCCAAGTTTGGAAGTAGACTACCATCCCGCCATTTGCTTAGTGTAGCTTACGAAAAACATCAATCAGTATGGCGGTCGCTGGGAACAATCCCAAGACCTTTCGATTGCTAAACTGCCGCTCTACCAACTGAGTTACGGCTGTTCGGTCCTTGTCACTAATGCACTGCACATTCATTTGAATCCGTCTAATATCGGCATTGGAAATGTGCGTATCAAACCACAAATTATAATCATACGTTACGTCGATGAGTATAGTACTCTGAAAAGGAGGACAGAGTCTCAGTTTAAATCCCTACGCTGCGATAGTTCATGCAACTTGTGTTTTAGTTTATTCCGTTCTTCCTGCTTCACACTTAAAAGGTGCAATGTTCGATTTGAAAATTTTAAGTTAGGCAGTTATTTAGTACTCTTCTCAGATAGTGACCATTATACAAATAAACAATAAATATACTGTATAACTACACTATGCCAGTCTAGTATTTTATTCTCTGTTCTACAAGTGGAAAATTCTTCTACAAAATTAGCCTCGCCACTGCCGAATGACTTCTTGTATATGAAATTTAGCAAAGTACTGCATTTTTCTTATGCGTATACTAACATGAGCATGTTTGTTGTTCTCAAATTCAGTCGTCGGCGAAATTTGTCATACCTTCAACTATTATTTATTTATTTACATATTTATAGTGGGTCCCAACTTTTAGCAGTTAATTTCTCTACAAATATTCATCAACATTTAATATGATAAGCGGCATTATGGGTAAACCAGTCAGTCCAGGAAATTCGGGATGAAAAGAGAATGGGTACATTAATTGTTTGGATGCACTTCACTTATGATTTTGACCACGAGCCGCCACTGAATTAGGATAGTTAGGATTAGTTTAGAGTAGATAGGTGAAGAATAAAAATTAAATTCTGATACGGAGCAATTCATATGGAATTAAATGTATACTATTATAACACGAATAAGAAATGCTAAATTTAGTAACTTTAAAATTCTTTAAAATTTATTCCGAGCTAATTGTTTACAATGAACTCCAACAACTTGATTCGTGCTAATATTTTATCTTCACTACTGCGGATGTTAATGTCTATTTTGTAGCGGAAGCAAGTTGAAAACGTTTTGATACAACAGTTTCAATTTCGTCTAAAATTTCATTTTATTTCCCTCTTACGACTAGAATTAACAATTTTGAACGTGTTGTCGGCGTTCATTTGGTGTCCAAACTTGGATATTTTTGGGATGATAGTTTTGAACATGTTTTTGGCGTCCATTGGATCATTTGGATATCCACACTTGAATCTCTTTGAGATGTACAGTTTTGGATGTCCATTGGATTTCCTCTAGATATCCATTGTTAAGATCTGGACATAAATTGGACGTTCTGGTACCATTTTTAGACGCGTCCTGGACGTCTTGTGCTATGTGGGTAGTTATGTAGGTGAAAGTTACATCCACACACACTAACATCTGCTCAGGCGTTGAATAATGTTGTCTCAGGCTTGTCTCTGATACAACCACTAGTAGGATGTTCCGAGTACTTGTAGTGGTAGTAGTAGCGATAATAGAAGTATTTGTGGAAGCTACAATAGTAGTAGCAATAGTAATAACAGTATATAATTATGTACGTCGGAGTTAAAGTGCACTATGTCACTTTCTTGCCAAACTGAATACATAATTTTGTACATTTGAGCATCCTTTGCCTCGATATATACACAACTATGTCATTGTTTTATAGAAGAATTACCAATAGATAATACAACGCTATGTCGCAAAATGTGAAAGAGAGCGTCCTCAAATCAACAAATCTATGAACTGACATCGAGTTTTGCGAAAAGTGACATAGTGCAGTTTACCTCCGAATTTTGAATTTCAATTTAATATTTAAGGCCTTTAGGTAACTTGACTCAGGCCGGATGGATGATAATGAGATGAATTGGTGGAATGAAGAAAGTGGGAGGAAACGGGAGAACACCGAAGAAAACCCACGCACACAGTGTTTGTCCATCACAAAGTTCACATGGCATGAGCATGGAACGAACCTAACCCTAGCACCAGAGTTGAGAGCTCTACCATTGAGCCACCGCGGTCCCCGTTTACTTCTGAGGTACAGAAGTAAAACGTTCTTTAGTTTCCTATCCCAGACGGGTACGGATAACTTTGTAACAGGTGCTAGTTAAACTTTATAACAGAATATGCCACTAAAACACCCTGTTGACTTGGAAATTGCTATTCCAATTGAGACATCTTAGGGCCTCTGTGGTAATTTGCTTGGCAATTGTAGAATTGGTTTAATCGTACTTGCTTATATAAGAGCTAAAGCCTTATGCTTAAACTAGCTCGTTTCCTTATAGCTAGATACTAATACTGCTTATTCTTCAATGAAAAGCAAGTTTTACTACGATAGAATCCTTCTATATTGTAGGAACGACCTCGATCAGCAAAGGTACGAAGCTATCAATTTGACTCCAGTAACTCAACTAAAGTATTACATAGCATACATGTACTTATATAGATTCTTACAATATTTTTCATTATAATATTTTTTCACAGTTAATAATCAACCAATCAGGACATAAATACATGCAGTGCCAAGTTAACGCATCAGGATAACTATATACAAGGGCAGTCAAATGAAAATCCCAACACTCGCCATAAAACACATTCCTCGCACAAGTTGGCAACACGGTTGTTACGTATGCATAGTAAAAATGCACAGGTCCACACAGTTGTATCGTTATTGCTCTGGAGGTGAGCGTAGTGAAAAGTGTGTTCGTCAGGCACTGAAAATGGAAGCATGCCATTTAACGTGGTGCCACTATTTTGAGCCCGAGAGCAAACGGCAAATCCAACAATGGAAACACCTCAATTCTCCCCCGCCAAAGAAATCCAAATATGTCCATATGAGTTCTGGTAAAGTCATGATGACCTTCTTCTTCGACTGCAGGGGCTCTCTGCTTGTCGACTTCCTAGAGCGTGGAGCCACAATCAATGCAAAGCGCTATGCAGACACGTTGCAGAAACTGCGACACGCCATAAAGTCAAAACGCCCTGGAATGCTGTCGGACGGAATCATCCATTTGCATGATAACGTCCGTCCCCATACTGCCAATCTGGTGAGGGATAAGCTTCAGAGCTTTGGCTGGGAAACACTTCAACATCCTCCGTACAGCCCAGATCTTTCTCCTTGTGACTTCCACATTTTTCTCGACCTGAAGAAAGACATTCGTGGATGTCGGTTTCAGTCGGACGAAGAAATGCACGAGTGGGTGAGGTTGTGGATCCGTCAGCGACCTACCTCTTTCTACAAGAGTGGAATTGATCGTCTCGTCTCGCAGTGGGATAAATGTATTAACACTTCTGGCAGTTACTTTTGAATGAAACAAATTCCATTGTTACTTTGTAGCGGGTGTTCGGTTTTCATTTCACTGCCCCTTATACATAGATATTCCATATCCACACGCGGGCATGCAATCTTAAAAAGTGTCTTGTCCAAGATTGAGTTGTTTTGAAATGTGCATATCAAATACACAGCTTTTAGTAAGATAAATATATTTTGTTGCACATAAAATTTAATAACTCCGAAACTATGAAGTATATTGACTTCAAACTTTCAGATCATATACGGTAAACAAAAAAGGTATATTTATACATAATGATGAGCGTGTATAACAATTGCAACACATATACGAAGGTATATTTTTCATAATTATGATCATGCACATGAAAATAAACCGTTACAACGTAAGACAGTAATACATAAAACAATAATTCACATTTACCATTATTTTAACTGCAACTACAGTGCTCAATGCTCAATCATGTAGAAGACAGCCCAAAAAAGAATTCATAACATTCTTTTAAAATCTGAAAACAAAATACAGTTTGATTTTATCTTGATATAATGCACCTCAAACGTACTAAGTATTCAATTATTTCTTTATAGGGGATTATATTATATAATGACGCAATTCAAGGTCGATGTTTTCCCCTAGACCCAAATCCTGAACATTGTACTTTACGTATCCAATTTTTTAAATATTCTGATTGTTTAGCCAGAATAATGATAAATGTTTAGCGTTATTTAACGTATTGCCATGCAAAATAGTGAAAATGGTCAATTCTTTAGAAATAGGTGCATTGTCAAGTGTCAGCAAAGCATGGGGATTACCAACTATTTTTCCAATATGCACTTCATTTAAGCAACTAGCACTTTCCAAAAACAATAGAAGAGCTTCTTCATAAGTGATGTTGGTTCTTAGGTCAACTCGTTTTAGTGCCGCTGTTGGAACAGGTTTATTTTCTTGTCCCCACAATAGAGGTTCCATGAGGAGTCTGATTTGACGAGAAATTGGAGATGGATGGTTATATATTTCATGGATGGTCAGTTTTTCTAAATTTGGGCAGTATATGAAGACGGTAGAGAGAAAAATATTTCGGATGTACGTATGAGATTTAAATTCGTCATACTGTCACCTTGAATGTGCTTTATGATATCTTCAGGTGGCATCACAAGAATGACACTAAGAGTGGTAACTGATTCTGTACATATCAGACCTAACGTCTTCAATCGATTGTCCGTGGGACAGTTCAAACGGATGGAATGTAAATTCCAGACAGGAAATTCAAAATCTTTCTCTCCTCTCTCTTCATAACTCCTGTACACATCGTCTAGCCACTATCGATATCTAGTAAGTTATCAATCAGAACCAGCAATGTCGTCAAACCATTAGCCATGACGGAAGTATCAAACAGACGAAGAACTCTTAAGGTTTCACAAAGCTTGGTTTTTGTAATGGAGAAACTGCACGCTAAGATTTGTTTAGGGCCACTGAAATGTTTTTTGTTGTCTCCAACGATTGACGGATAGAACTTCAAAAAGTCTAAATCTATTTCTCCTTTAATTGTCTCTGTTTTGGTTACACACTTCCAAATCTGGGTGAGGTAATAGATGCCATGATCAGTGAGGTTCCTGTTATGAGAGACGTCCAGGAAGCGAAGGGGTTGACAGGATCTTCCTATTACTTTAAGTATCTCATCAGACGCAAAACCTGGGAGTTATAGACGAATCAGACAGTTATTCTTCACAATTAAGTCACTCAACAAAGAAGGAATAATACTTTCTGTACCATGGCACTTCATGAAGGAAGGTAAAGCCAGTGTCTTCAGTTTTTTCGTTTCACTCACAAGAAAATCCAAAAGACTTTTAAAGTGAAAGATACTAGTGTAGCATGTAGTGCCTAATTTTACGTACTCTGTATCTGATGATACCAACACCTTTGTGAAGCTGAATTCCTGGAAGTTATAGTTCTTATCCTTTATCTATTTATATAATCTGCGGTAATCATTGGGTTTCTACAATGACATTTTAATTATTGAGATTTTCATTATTTGTCGTAGTTATTAAAAAATTGTTCTGCCTTTTGCTTTAGATAGTCATGCTGGAAAACTTTTACTTCGTAGTCTACTAGTCAACTTTTAATTCGTACGCCCTTATGAGTCACGACCTCTGGGGCCCCAAAGCTCGTGCGCCCCACCCTCTCGCACCACGTTGTTAGTATGAGTGATTATTACGCCCCTGCCTGGATCCTTTTACTTTAAAACCAGATATTATAACTATATACGGACCTGTATCCACCTTGAAAAGAAAACACAGATTTCTGACAAGAATGATTATACTTTAATAACGACAAAAAGAAACTAAAGCATAACAGTTTCAGAAGTATACCACATCCTTCTTCAGATTGTACTACACAACGAAATATAAATAAGGAAAAGCAAGGAGATCTCTTGGCTCATCAAGTTTGACAGGTGAATGACAGATGCGCTTGGCCGAAGAGAGGGCACTGTTACGCTTTAGTTTCTTTTTTCTTTTTGGTTATTAAAGTTAAATCAGCCTTGTCAACAGTGTTCGATTTGTTATAAATTACGAAGGGAGGGATCCTAAAACCAGGCGCGGCTTGTAGTAGTGCGCAAAAGCGCATTGAACCCTCGCTAGATTAATTAAAAATAGAAATAAAACATTATCTTAATTACCAATGTTATAATGCCCCTAGGAGATATGTTTTCCAGCTTAACGTCGCTGACTTGTAGGTTGCAGAGCATTTGAGAAAATGTGCGACTCCTCTCTCTGGGTTCAACCACAGAAATGTCTCCGCTTGGAGGTCAGTTTCTGGGCTAGAGGCAGAGGGGCGATGGAAGTCCTTTTGGCTTAAGCACGGCCCAAAACGAGAAAATTGAACATAAGAAACACTGTGCGCACTGCTATTTCTGGGAAACAGAGCGGGAAAAATTAGGAAGTTTTACTTCTCTCGTACGTGCTGCAACAAAGGACAGAACGGTTGTCTTCTGCTAGGAGGGACAGTTGGGTCACTCTCGGTATGGAGAAGGGTTGGCGTATTATTCCGCTAAGAATCCCCCCCACACACACACACACAGTCATAGTTACTAACTAATTTACTTTTTCACTGAATATGCTGGCCTTTCAATCTACTATTATCGGTCGCGAGTTTATCCCAAGGTTGACTCGACTAGTAACATTTCTACGAAAACAGTTGATAACTATGTCCAAAACTCTATTCCAGCGCTCTGTACACTTTCGCATTTTGTTGGGAGAGGGGGCGTGTGCGTGTATTAGGAAAAATAATTTGAAATGAAACAGATTTTGGTCAAACAATAGTTTTCTTTTGTGCGTAGTGGTAGTGCTTTCACTGGAACTGAGACTTTTTTAATTTTCAGTTCTTTCGTAACAATATTTAATACTGTTTCATGCCGTGTGTGTATGTTCGTGTAAGAAGAGGAAGAGGGTTGATGTTAGTGAAAGGTGTGGTGAGAGAGGGTTAGAGGAGAAAAGTAAGAACCAGGAAAAAAGTTTGGCAAGTTCTTTTCTTGAGCGCTAGTGTCAGTGATTTTAATTACATGAAGAGTTTTAGTGTTTCTTTTAGTTCTTCAGTGTGTATGAAAAATGTAAATTCCTGTATGCCTCCAACATAAGTGCGACTGTTCACTACTAGTGCGTAAGCCTATATAGAACGACCTGCCAGAACCTAACAAAAGACAATGTCGCTATTTACAAACTTCATGTTGTGTAGCAGCGAAGGAAGTTTGTAATGTAATCATCACCCACACAAAAAACAATTTGAGTATACAAACCATCTACTTGCGGCAAACCTTTTTGTTACACCAAATTTTCGCACATATGTCAGTGACTTTCCCCATTTGCTCGTAGAGAAAGCATGCGAAGCGTATCCGTTCATATGTGAGGAAAAACTTCGTACAGAGCTGGAAATCCTATACGTGCGGGAAGATTTCGGGAGTGTATCCGGTGCGATTCCTCTTCTGCAATTCATGCTTGGAAACAACCTCCAGGACATATTTTCCGAGTGCATAAAACTACTGAAAGTTATGGTGACTATTCCAATGAGAAGAAGAGTGCTGTTTTTCCACGTTGAAGAGGGTAAAAACTTTTCTTCGAAGCTGCATGACTGAAGAAAGACTGACATCTTTAGCAATGTTTCGATAGAAAAAGAACTTGTTAGGAGTATGCCCAGTTTTAATGAAGATATGATTGATGTCTTCGCCAAGAGGAAGGAAAGAAGAATGGATTTCCTTTATAAACATTCCCAGTAAGGTAAGTGCTATATATTTGATACCTTCATATTCTTAGAGCATACTGGCAAAATGACGATGATTTACAACTTGCTTAAAGAAAATAGATACAAGCTTTTTAAATTCCAAAATATTTTCATTACTTAACTGACCTAGAGGAGAAGTTCTCATGGATAGAAAAATGTTCTATTTAGTGGCAGTAAACGAAGGCGCGAAGAAACGAGGTCACATCTGTGTAAAAGGCATTTTGGGCATAGAATTATGTTTTTACCTCTGTTGCTTGAACATCCATTTCAGCGAAACACGAACCGCTACTGCCTAAAACTAGTGGTTGCTGGTAAGTGTCAACATACTACCGGTTTGTGTAGAAATACAAAGATTCTAAACCTGGTTGGGATGGTATTCGGAATCAACAACCGAGGATAAAATCCTCACGCACCAGGGGAAATCCCCGGGATCCCCCCCCCCCGGCAAATCGAACACTGCTTGTCAGTTATCTGTGTTTTCTTTATACCGGATATTTTGTTGGAGAAAACCTGGAGTAGCTTTACCATTATAAAGCATTTTTAAAAATCTTGTATTGTTACAAAGAAGAGTTCACCAGTTTCATAAGTGTTCCATATTTTGTACATCAAAGATGGTCCACGTAGTGAATTTACAGATTGAGAATTCAGCTTCGAATAACTGCATCGAATTCGATTTCCATGAAGTAAGAAAAATATATTTAACACGTTTATTTAAATGTAAAAGTTTTTAAATGTTTAACACTGAATACAGATTGTGCAATATAGTACTGCACCGGATACAGCTTCCATGAAGCAACTAAGGTATATTGCAGATGCATATTTAAATGTACAAGCTTTCAAATGGTGAATACTTTAAAAATACTGGATATAGATTCTGCAATACAATATCGGTATTGAGCCTGGTTCCAAATATGGGCCACATTGACTACCTCTGCTTTCTATTCTAAAACCACATTTTGAACCACATCTTTACTTATCACGTGAAAACGAAACAAAGACACCACCATACATACATACTCTGAGAGACCAAGAACCGAACTTTTATCAAATATGTAATATCACAATTTTATGCAAATTAAAATAATCAACAGCTTATAGTCACGCTGAAATCATGTCACACAATGGCTTGTCAAAAGATGTGAATCGGCTCTAGGTGTTTTATTTTTCGAATTCTACACTAGATGCCGATACCGTTCAACGAGCATACGGTACTTAGCAGGGGCGTCCTCGAGGGAGCTCCCTGCGCGAGCCCACTCTTGAAAATGTGGATACAGATTTTTGAAATATGAAGGAATTTCGTTTCTTAGAGATTAAGGCACCTCTAAATAATAGCATTTATCAACACATAGGAATTTCCATTGAAGAAATAGCTTCTATATGCGTCAAGTTTTCTGTGGTTACGCGTACTCAACGAACATTTCAATGTTATCGTGTCATTTGGTCAAAATTTATCTGACTGCAGTGATTGTTCCTATATCCTTAATCCCATGACTTTTCCAACAAGGCCGCAGTTACTACACAAAATAAATGCTGTGCAAAAAATTACAATCAAGTATCTTATTTATAGTTTTAAAATTCTGTTGCAAGACGAGAAACTAAAAAAAAAAAAAAAAAAAAAAAAAAAAAAAAAAAAAAAAAAAAAAAAAAA
>JAGDQP010009989.1:12074-57223 GCA_022664845.1 Lepisma saccharinum
AAAAAAAAAAAAAAAAAAAAAAAAAAAAAAAAAAAAAAAAAAAAAAACAGACAACGAAAGGCCAGGGAGAAATGATTTATCAAAATAAACTATTTTCAAGGATACCGAGAAGAGTTAACTTTATACAAATTTAACGTTTATATAAATTAAACTTTGTTCGTTTACCTGTGCTTGATACGTTTCACAGTACTAAGTTAGTCCAGGTTGGAGCCCATTCGGGTGCCATGTGTAACTAAGAGGCCTCGAACCACCAGTTGAGAATAAGTGAAGTACTTGGATGGACATGGACTGATAAATATTAAATAAATTCAGAGTGATCTTTATAAGTTTTCAATGTAAACTCTTGCTCATAGAACTCAATAACTTGAAGACTTGTAATAAATTGTAATGTATATTTTTTCAGATATAGAGGTTGTCAATCATCTTGAATACTATGGTACCCAAGCGTGACATGATACATGGGTTCCGTAAACAAAAGATAGAGTCCATTCGGAGAGTAGATCAAAATATTCTGCTGAAGTTAGCGAAAAATCCACACTGGACCATGGAAGCCTGCGATATGCGGTTCGTGAGGTAGCTCTGGACTACCGAAAGATGTGAGAACACAAGATACCTACTCGGCGCCCCGCTCCACTGACTCATGTATTTTCAAATGAAATGAAAGAATAAAAAAGAGATGAAACAGTAAACGTAATATGATGCAGGGAGATAATTTAAACACAATTAAAATGTGAAACCCATGGATGTCTGTTAGACGGAGAAATGAGTGAGAGAGAGAGAGAGAGAAGAAGAAGAGATAGAACAGATAAAAATATGGAATAAAAATGTACTAAAAAAAATCAAAAGAAATTTATAAAGTACAGGTTACCAGAAATCCAACAGTAAGATAGAAGTGACTTTTAGATTTTGTATCTTGTGAGGGTAATTCGAATATTTAGACGGGGGATTTAAAAACTCATTCAGTCACTTTCGAAATGGCGGCTAGGTTTAATACTCATGATTTGTAGTGGAACACGAGAGTTTTGAGACACCTCTAGGATAAGGTCAAAAGGTTCACACACACGTTTTGGGTGCGCCTGGTTCGATTGCAAATTCGGTAGTATTTATTGAACATAGTAGTTCGGTATACATTGTAACAATGTCAGTAGGTACCGTAGGCCATACCTCCCATAAGAAAATTATTAAATTACAATTTTCTACTTTCTTTTTTTTTTATATAAAGAGCGAAGTCCAAACTATATCAAAATGAAAAGTTGCAAATCTTCAAAAGCAAAATTTGCATATTTCTTATGTGCATAGCAAAACTTACGTTTTCCACATTTCAAACGTGATTAAAACACATTTAATAGTATGTTGATAAATTACAGGATGGAAACGAGTTTTGTGCCAAACTAATATATTTCTCCTCTCAAAATAAAACAGGGGACTAGTTTCTACTCATTTCTGAAAATGTATCTGTTCGAAACACGTCATTCTGGATTCTACGTATTGCAAAAATAACGTTCTTATAACTAAAACACTAATGAACTAGTAATTATAACAATCCGCAGAGATTGAATGAGCACACCCACGCACAAAGAGAGAAAGTGTGTGTGTGTGTTTAAGAATTTGAATTGAATTTTATTTTTAAGGCTTTTAGGCAACTTTCGCTCAGGCCGAGTGTGGGACTGTGGGTAAGACAGAGTAGCAATCAGTGAGAGAAAAAGATAAAAATTAATAGAAAAAGATAAGAAGAGAAAGCGTCGAAGACAGGAAAAGAAAACGCCAAGAAAAAATAGAAAGAGAAGAAAACGTAAAAAAAATAGAAAGAGAGACCAATGAAAATCATAAAAACTACATTAATTTATAATCATGCTAAAGAACAAACACACTGTTTATTCTCTGATCCTCGCCGGTGATGTTCTACAGCCTTGCCTCGTGGTTCTCCAACCAGAGATGAATATCTATTTTCAGCCTTCATTTTATGCGAAAAAAGACCCTACCTGATTGGGCATCGAATCCAGGTTTTCAGATTAAATAAAAATCGGAAAAGATCGCCGTTATTCCACATTTTTTCGCTACCCAAAATCTGCTTAACAAATGGTATAGAGTTCTTTCTAAGACTAATAACATATAAAGTGAATACTTCAAGTGAATTATGTGTTCTTAATTGCTCTTTTAACGCCCATATAGACTTTATTTTGCCTTCTCCAACCAGAATTTGTAAATCGCCTTCTTTTTCATGACACAGTTGTATCTTTCCCACCGTAGGAGACTCGGTGGGTTTGCTTCCACATTCTTTAGGAGTCTACATCTCAATTCGAAATCACTATTCGATTGTTCAAAATCGCTTTGTAAAAAAATATTGGCAAAAAGAGAGTTTGCACTTATATTAGCTGGCTGTAGTACTGAGAAGTCAACCACGTTACCACTGCACCATCCTGCGAGCTTAAAACACAAGGAAAATATGACGTGGAAAATGAACGTGGAAAATAACTTATAAACATTTGCATTACATTTGTAGAATTAATAATAATAATATCGCAAGTGTAATGCAACCTTTTATTTATGAGGACAAACAACTGTACTATCTAAACGCATATGTGGGTGGACATGTGAACAGCGACAAAACTTTAGGGCGTGCAGAGCCACGGGCCAGAGGCTTTAGAGGAGCGGTTTAGCATTCGGTTTACTTTGCGTTGGCTATCTCCCTCTTTCTCATGAATGTTTCCGGGCCACGTACATTTCCATCTGTTTTGAGACCCCATTGAGGTAGAAATAAAGAATTAATTCTTTCGAAATTACGAAACCTTTAGGCCTGGTATAATGGAGAAATTTTCAATGAAAATCTAACAAAACCTAATCGAACACAAACTTTATGAGCTACGTACAATAATGATGAAATTCGACGGATTGATTAAACAGGTCTAGTGGAAAATATGTACAGTAAATTGCTCGAAACAAAACGTAAAAATTTTCGGTTATTGTAATGGAAATTCTTGTATGAAATTAACCTAACATTTTGTGAACAGCGTCGCTCATATCAGCGTTTGGATTTTTAATCTAACAGACCTAATCTAACCTAACAGAAACGGAAAGGTTAGATTAGGCCTTTTTGAAATTCCGATCATTTCACATAGAAATAAATAATTTCAAGGGGGAAACGTGTAGATTAAGTGGCAGCAGTGCTGAATAACAGGGGCCCTGGGCTATTGGCTCTGTTAGGGCCCGTGTTACCTATGCCTTGCAGTGATAAATCCAAGGCCTGACCCGGGGGATTTTTTTTTTTTTTGCCTGTTACATTCTTGTCACCTGAAAGGAAGTAAATAAATTTTCATCCTGTTTATGACCGCATCCCACATATGAAGAGATTATTTCCAAAGCGTCGTATCTCCATTAAAAAAATCTATAAATAATGCTTATTATAACCTGATCAATGAGGATCGAAATCCGGACCCCTGGAATTCTATCGTATTATAAAATCTGTCCGTCTATCTTTCCATTAGCGACTATTATGTTAATAATAATAGAGAGTTACGTTTATAATACGTATTCTTTGGTATCATTTGTGTTAGATTTGCCAGGTTTTTAGAATATCAATACGGGCTAGGTTATGACAGTTAACTCAAGGAAATTTCATCATCCTGATGGTTATGCACTTTCCCGCAACTTCAAAAAGAAGCAAGAAAATAAAAAAAACTCAAGGTAACATCCTTGTTAGAAACACACGATCGAATTTTAAACACATATTTTTTTTATTATCATAGTTGCTAAACATTTAATCCAATCATATCTCCATTTTTTTACGAATTGATAAAATTCTCAACAAATGCGTTTGACCCGGCGTCGGGAAGTGGCGCCCCCATCGCCCAGTCAGTTTTACTGGCTGCAATCAGCCCTGGCAGCTGCTAACATCGTTGCTGCCTATGGGAAGTCCAACAGCAGGGCCAAAGTGCTTCTCTGTTGAGCATTTTTAATTCCCACTTGCGTAGGGGATTGGCGACCTCATCGCAGGTCTACGGACCGCAACGTGATGAAACCATCACATAGCCCGAGCAGCAGATCATCGCTGCTCGTATACGGCGTAGGGAATTGGCGACCCCATCGTCCGGCCGGCTTATGCTGGTTGCAATCAGCCTAATATGGCGTAGGGAATTGGCGACCCCATCGTCCAGCTGGCTTTTGCTGGCTGCAATCAGCCCTCGCAGCTAAACATCTACGCTGCCTGAAAGGAGGACCAGCCGAGAGGATTTCATTTATATTCACCCCATTTTTCATCCACTGATGACTCATTATTTCATCTCCTCTTGTGCTGTGAGTTGCGCCTCCGCGCAATGACCAAGGATGTGACAGGATGTATTTGCATTGACGATGGCCCCCTGGGCCCAGGGGAAAGGGGGCGGAACCATTGGATAGCGCCTAGTTCTTAACAGCAGATTCTTGGATGGTCTAGCTCGTTGAGACTGGGAAGTGCGCCATTGGGGAGCTCTTCGGACCTTTGGTCTCGCCAACACTCGGGGGAGTGGGTGTCCCAAGTATCCATCAGTCGGGAGTACAAGTGATTTCGACGCCATCGCCTCGATTTCCAGCTTGCTGACAAGGGTGATATGGGTAGTACCCGGCAGCCTCGTTGGCTCCTCAGAACGAAGACGGAGAAGTGTGGGCATTTACGGCTTTCATTCATCATGGCTCCACCACATCCTAATAAGTCGCCTTCGCAGAAAGAAAGAAAGAGACAGAAGAGACAGAGCGAAGAGAACGTCAATGATGTTAGTAAGAAGGCGCATACAGCTAATGCATCAAGCAGTGACAAAGAAGAGAAAATCGAAGTAGAGGAACAGACAAGTATCGTACCGTCTATTACACGATATCTTGTTATTAAAGTAAAGAGTGAAACAGAGAATCCAGGTGGTTTGAAGGGGTTATCCCCTTTCGTTATATAAAAACAACTGAATCACGTTGCAGGTGAACTTAAGCATGTTAAAAAGCTTCGCAACGGCACCTTGCTCGTAGAGACATCTAATAATAAACAGTCAACTAATCTCTTTAAACTGAAAACCCTAGGACCATTCGAAGTTCAAGTTGAACCACACCGTCAACTGAACTTTTGTCAGGACGTAATATCTTGTTGGGACTTGCAAGATGTCCCTGAAGAAGAGATTAAGAATGAACTTGCCAACCAAGGTGTAGTCAACGTTCGACGCATTAAAACTCGAAAGAGTGGCGAACTTCAACCCACGAGCTTGCTAATTTTGACGTTTGCCATGCCACAGCTCTCCAAGGACGTGAAGGCAGCATTTCTATTGCTTACCTGTCCGTCCTTATATACCGAGTCCGCTCCGGTGTTTTAAATGCCAGCACTATGGACACACCAGCACGTCGTGTAAGGCGACCTCTGCTGTATGTGCAATATGCGGTACCAGTAGCCATGGTGCGGATCCTTGCACATCACTGAAACCTCAGTGTGTTAACTGCAAGGGTGATCACACGGCCTGGTCGCGTGACTGTCCGGTATTTAAAGAAGAAAAACGTATTAGAGAGCTGATGGTGATAGAGAAAATATCTGCTGGCGATGCAAAACGTCGCGTTAAAGAGTCTCAGCGCACCCTTCCCTCTGGTGCGTTTTCACATGTTGTAGCCAAAATAGCAGTTAAAACTGTCTCGGTTGGTACCCAGACAGTTAACGTATCAACACAAACAGAGTCTGTTGTGCATGACGACACTCCGAAGCCGCCCAAAGAATCGGAGACTCCTAGCAATATGTCGACGCAGAGTCAGGGACAACACACGCCTGTGCAGAGCTCTAGAGCTCCACGTGTTAAGACTACTTTTAGTCCCTATAAAGTTCCGAAATTAGTTCGAACTTCGCCTCTTGCTACAAGCATTAAGACTCTGACGAACGTGTTGTCTGCTCAGTTAGCTCAGGAAGAGTCTACACATACTATCGATGAACAAAGTTCATCTTTGGCTTCAGACATGATTCAGGACCACCTGATGGATATAGATTTTAATCTCGTTGGCAGAAAAGGGAAACCTAGGTATAAACCCAAACTTAAACGATAATCTTTTACTTGTTTATGAAGATTTTTATGATTTCCGTTTATTTTATATGATTATGCTCCTTAGCTGTTAAGTTTTATAGTGTAGTTTTGTTTTATCTTGTGAAGTCCCATTTACAGACTTCCATTAAGTTTTATAGTGTAGTTTTGTTTTATTTGTAAAGGTCCATTTACAGGCTTGGTTTTTATTCTGGCCATTTACACCAGTGCGTTGATTGTGAAGACCTTTCACATCTTCATCTTTTATATTCTTTTATTTTATTTAACAGCTAAATTTTGAGATGACCAAGATAAGGGGCTTCCCCGTATCGGGACGGGCGTAAGCCATAGTGCTGTTACCGCCCATAAAATTCATTTTATCTTTTATCTTAAATGCGTTTGAACCAGGAATGCTCAGAATAAAGATACTGTATTAACATCCGTATATTTGGCACAGCATCTAAATTAACTTTAGAGAAAAAGAAAATAACCCATTTTGAGTCCACCCGAAGCTGAGATTACTGGATCCAGCATCACTTTATAAAAATACTTTAGTGATGTTGATGGATTACTTTAGTAAGGCAGCCAGATAAGGAAGTCAAATTTTACAGAATCAGGTGAAGTGCAGAATCTGTAAATGTATAGTTGTACTCATGGCAGAAGCGAAGTGTTTAAATACGGGAGAAAAGGCGTCCCGTATGCCGTTAGAACGGGATAGCATTTCTCACCTCAAAATACGGGACACCTACTTTGTATGCACTTAGTTCTTTTATTTATTTTCAATACATATTAATATGTATGAATATTATGTGTGCTTTTGAAAGGCCTAAGAATGGAATCGATGCTTGTGTTGGCTACAGGTGGATTTCCACTGATTTATTTTTTCAGACCATTTCGTAGATTGAGGATTACTTTGCGTCGCATTTATAGGGCAATTCGCTCCTTGTATTCGCCTTGTAGCACACATTAATTTAAAAAGAAAGTTTTTGGAGCACCTATCTATTTCCCTTATTGGAGTTGGTCTGAAGGTTTCAAGCCTACTGCACAATAATGCACAAAAATGCCTGGTGGTAGAGGTTCTCTTTATAATTTGCAGTTTTCGGAGAATTAGTATAACATGAACTTAAGCAGCCTGGAAGGGTAATCCCGGATCTGACCAGGCTTGGCTCGGTCGGACAGGACAGCCTATGTCCTATACAGACCGATTTTGTTACTTCTTGGTAATTGCAGTTATGTTTTATTTCAGTCACAAGGGGGATAGGGTTAGGAGAGCTTTCCTCACAGTTTTTGTTGACTATATCTGTTATTTATTGTTCTTTCATCTAAAATCTACGCGTAAAATCATCTAAAAGAGCTGTAGAAGTAGGTTATTTGGAGCACTGACAGTTTTCAAAGGAATTTCAACGCGATTTTTGGCTAAATTGTGCTTACGTTATTTTATGCTAAGTATAGCAAATGATCAATTAGCTATTTTCGTTGTCAATTTTTTTTGTGTGTTCTTCCTAAGCGATAGTAGACAGAGAAGGAAGTTATTTTTATTCTTTATATTTATTTGCTTAATTCAGTTTATCAACCCCAGGAGGGCAAAGATGCTTTATTTGTTTTCATATGCAAATTATCACGTTTATTTCAGGGGTTTGCTGAGTTGTGCTGTTAATTTTATACATCCGACAGGATTCGACTCAATGTTCCTATTTTTTTTTTTCTAGGTTGGTTGCACTTTTCATTATTAAATTCTCAAATGGTTGTTCCTCTATACATTTAAATAAGAGAATTCTTCAATGTTTAATGTTGTGAGTATATTTTGTTAATACAGAACTAATTTTGGCAACAGCAGCTATCCTTCCCCCAATAAACAGAATTGTCTGAATTCATCACTGATCCCCTGTGATTACTATTTACATAGGTTACTAATTTACTTTTCCGGGTCCCGTGGGCTGCAGCCCTTTTAGTCTCCCCCTTAATACGGCTCTGCGTGGCAGCAATCTGGGTGGTAATGGCCATCGAATAGCATATCGACATTGGAAATTATGTATTTTACATATTTCACCCAATTCTGGATATCAGTTATCTCCAGGATAGTGCCCCGATCCTTACTTATGCAGGAGATAATTAGATACACTCGGTAACATCCGCTGAAGCGTTGAATAAGTGTGTCTCAGGGTTTATGCTCTGAAAAAGCACAACTAGCACTAAACCCCGAGTACAGTTGTAGTGAAAGTTTGTGGTAGCTGTAATAGTAGCAGTACTAGTAATAAGTGATGTATCTCGTTCCCTACCCAGACGGGCACTTAAGGTAGTAATACATAAAATAATAATCAATATTTATTTTAACAGGAACTACATTGCTGAATCACGAAGAAAGCATCCCCAAAAAGTATAATTCATAACAGACCGTCCTTTATTTATTTTAAATCTGAAAACAAAACACAGTTTGATTTTATCTTAATATAGTATACCTCAAATAGATTAAGTAACCTCAAACATATCGTCACAGTGGATTTGTTATCCAGTGACACAATTCAAGGTCGATGTTTTCCCCTAGACCCAAATCCTCAACATTGTAACACACATATCCAATTTTTTTAATATTCTGGTTGTTTAGCCAGAATGATGCTAGATGTTTAGCGTTATTTAACGTATTGCCATCCAGAATCGTGAAAACTGTCAATTCTTTAGAAATTGGTGTATTGGCAAGTGATAGTAAAGCACTACTACTACCAAGAACTTTTCCAATATGCACTTCCTTCAGGCAAGTGGCACTTTCCAAAAGCAATTGAACAGCTTCATAAGTGATGTTGGTTCTTAGGTCAACTCGCTTCAATGCTGCGGTTGGAACAGGTTTACCTTCTTGTCCCCACAATAAAGGTTCCATGAGTATTCCAAATTCATCATAAATTGTGGATTGATAATTTTCCTCGATTGTCAGTTTCTCTAAATTTGGACAATATTTGAAGACTGTAGAGAGAAAAATATTTGGAATTTCGGAAGTACGTATGAGATTTAAATTCGTTATACTTCCACCGAACTTAATGATATCTTCAGGTGGCTTCACAAGTGGAATACTAAGACATGTAACGACTGACTCTTTGCATATCAGACCTAACATCTTCAATCTATTCTCTGTGGGACAGTTCAAACGGATGGAATGTAAATTCCAGACAGGAAATTCAAAATCTTTCTCTCCTCTCTCTTCATAACTCCTGTACACATCGTCTAGCAGTTCATCAAGATCACTATCGATATCTAGTAAGTTATCAATCAGAACCAGCAATGTCGACAAACCTTTAACCGTGACGGAAGTATCAAACAGACGAAGAACTCTCAAGGTTTCACAAAGCTTGGTTTTCGTAATGGAGAAACTGCAGGCTAAGATTTGTTTAGGGCCATTGAAATGTTTTTTGTTTATGCCTACAATTGACGGGTAAAACTTCAAAGAGCATAAATCTATTTCTCCTTTAATTCTCTCCGTTTGGGTTTTACACTTCCAAATCTGGGTGAGGTAACAGATGCCATGATCAGTGAGGTTCCTGTTATGAGAGACGTCCAGGAAGCGAAGGTGTTGACAATATCTTCCAATAACTTCAAGTATTTCATCAGACGCAAAGCTTGGGAGTTCTAGATGAATGAGACAGTTATTCTTTATAATTAAGTCCTTCAACATCGAAGCAACATTATTTTGTATACTACCCAATCGTGTGAAAACAGGCAAAGTCAGTGTCTTCAGGTTCTTCGTTTCACTGACAAGAAAATCCAAAAGAGTTTCAAAGTGAAAGATTCTGGTGTCCCACGTAGTGCCTAAGTTTGCGTAATCAAGAAAATCTGTATCTGATGATACCAACACCTTTGTGAAGGCAAAACGGTCACAGTCTTCGCTAAAGTATATAGAGTCACGGTCATCTTCAACTAAAGATGATAATGCTTCATTAAAGAGCTGAGAACGAATTGTAACAGGTAAAATTTGAAAATATTCTCTCAACTGCTTAATTCTGTCTGACTGTAGTTGAGAAAACGCTCTTCCGTAAGAATATTCACGTGACAATGATAAATCTGAAATTAACTTTGTTAATCGGGTACAAAGTATAGATTGTAAGGATTTAGGTTTTCGTAATGCTAGGATTTGTTCAACCATGTTGAAACTAATGTTTAACAAATAATTATTTGTCTTGTCTCGATTTCTTTTGCATAAAATCAAGTTAGATTCCTGTCAATTATCAAAATAGAACCAGATCATTACAGTAACACTTTAATTATTTCCGCGTAGTTATTTACATATTTTTCTTCCTTTTCTTTTAGGTAGTCATACTGATAATCTTTTGTCATTTTTATCTTGGCCAGTTTTTAAATATTTATTTTAGATTTTTTTGTGTGCTAATTATTGATTTCCTGGTTCTGCCAATTGGATGGTTGATGCTGTATTATTGAGTCTTGATGTTTGGTATACTCACGAAAAATTATTTTCCTGGAACAGCATTTTTTTTTTTAATGATCCGGAATACAGTTTCTTGTAAGTGTATTTGTTTGCTTTTGTGGTATATAGGGAATCTAAAAAAATCACTAGCCATTTCAATGAAGGAACACCGTAATTTAAAAACACCTTTTACTGTGTAATTCTCCACACATGCTCATATGCACATGTCACTGAATAAAGTCAAAGAAGTTGTTACGTACTCACGTACTTGGATTGGTATAGCCGTATAGTAATGAAAATATGAAAGGAGAAACCCTAGTAGTTTAGTTAGGCCCCTACATCTTATTTGGTAGTCACTGATAACTTGAGATCCAGTGATTCCTGTGCCTGGGTGTCACCCCCAAATTCTCGAGCGCAGCCCCAAACTTAAAATTGTTTTCGGTTAAAAATCGATAAAACCGTGCGAACTTCACTTACCCCAGCACTACCACCACCACCAAACTGAAAATTCTGACTGTTCCCTGCTGGATCCCAAAAGGCATTCTAAGATATTTAAATAAGAGCTATGAAACTAATATCATTGAATCTTATATTGAATTCTTAACTGACAAACAAAACATTCGTGAGTGATAGTATTTATCAACACGTTTAGTTCAGTATTTTGAATTTTTTAAGGCCTAGGCAACTTTGGCTCAGGCCGGATGGATGATTATGGTATGATTGGGGGAATGACGTAGGAGGAAACGGGAAAACCCCGAGAAAACTCACGCACACGGTGCTTGTCCGCCACAAAGCCCACATGGCACAAGCAGGGTTTGAACCGACGAACCCAAGCCCCAGAGTTGAGCGCTCTTATCGTTGAGCCACCGCGGCCCTGTTAAGTTCAGTATTGTTCATAATATTGTCACAGTGCAGTATTGACAAAAAGTCGTGACGTCATAGTTGGATGTATGTGATTTAATGACATCGTTTAGTGTACTCTAAATAAACATTTGAAACCGCTTGGTTGCAGCTACCTCAGTGGCTGGACGATAGAATGTCGATTTTCTGATTGGGAGGCACGATCCCCATGCACGCCAACTTTTTTTTCTTTAAGAGAGCATTGATATAATTACTATTAGTAATAAACGTTCCCTTGCGCTTTTATACTCATTTTCAACGTTTTATACATGCTACGGTGACTTGTAATGCTAAGTGAGCGAACGCGGGTTATTGGTCAGGTTAGGAAAGGCCAAACATCTGACATTGAAGGACAAACAACATCTCAAATGAGTTTTTGCACCTTCTCTTGCTCCTTAAAACGTAGAAAACAAGAGCTGTTCTACACATGTGCATATCAAACTGACAATTTCTGTCGATACTGAGTTGAGACGTGCGGTCGCTCATTTTGGGTGAGAGCACAAGTGGTCGGCCAATTAAGGCTTGTTCACTTATTTTGTTTCCAGAATTCTTTTTTAACCTAATACTTACATTTGCATTCTTTATAACTTTGAAATAAAATGAAATAATTCTAACTACAAATGTTACATGTATTTCGTATTACGATTGTTTTAGTAAAATTCACCCCTCGTCGTCCACTCAAAACCAGTGGTCAGCCAGCTATGTACCAGTTATTGGCCACGTGTGCATTTAAGCGCCTTAAAATGCATTCGTTAACTAACGATTGGTTAAATTCTTAACGAAAGTTGGTAAGACCAGTCATTTATATGATCTAGGTCTTGTTTTAATATTATTTAAGCGAAAATGGCTGTCCACTGATCTGAGTCCTGCGAGTGGTGTTCTTACTCTATGTAATATTAAATCATAGGCGTTTTAGAAGGATGTATTTAACGTTTATTTTGCTTGCAAATAGTAACAGTCGACCCTACGTATTTAAATGTTTTTACTTAATTGTTAATTTTGCATATTTTTTTTTACCAGTGCTCGAAATGGGTTAGAAAAGATAAGGGAACGCTTGCACCTAGTGGTGGCGAATACCTATTGAAAGTAAAGGCAATGAGCTCCCATTAATGAAAAGGTAGGGGTATGCCAAACCCAAAATGAAAAAAAGTAAGGGCACGACATGCCCCTCGTACACCCAAACTTCAAGCACTGTTTTCTATCAGATAAATGAACCATATGTGTTGCAGCTTTCTCTCAGTTTGCTAGATAATTTTCCCGTTATTTATTTTGCAATTCTTCTTCGTTGTTTATAGTTTTTCTATTTTGTAAAATCCTTTCTGCACTGCTATGAAATCTTAAAAATTGCCTAACTTCTTTTTATTCGTATGATCATTTCCAAGCTTCTTCAGGGATAGTCACGTTTTATCCTATCTAAGGGCTGATTTCCATGAAAGCTTGCGTTGCTTACGATTTGGGTGAGTAGCCAATTGAAACACGTGTTTTAAATGTAACACTTATTTCAATTGGCTATTCATTCAAATCACAAGCACGCAAGCGTTAAAGAAAATCAGCCCTAAAACCTTTCGGTTACTTTTTTTTTTTTAACTCGACACAGCTAGATATTACAGAAAGGAATACAAGCCTTAGGGGTGCTTGTCTTGCAAGCGTGCGTCACTTGCGCTCTGGCTGAATAGCCAATCGAAACGTGTTTAAATACGTGTTCTGTGTGTAACACGAGGTTCTATTGGCTACTCACCGAAATCAAAGCAGCCCTAACCGTACCACCTCAAGCTTCGTTCTCTTATCGTAGCATAAAGTTCCGTGTCAAATGGGCCTTAAAGTTTGTTCTGGATTCGGTTTATAATGGATATTTTACTACTCGTGAGCAAATTTTGTTTAGCTTAATTTTTTTAATGATTTGTTTCGGGGGGAGGTGGTTGTGAATTAGTTTACTTCGATATAAGCCTTCAATAAAAATTTATCTATGTCACTTTTCGCAAAACTCAATTTAAGTTCATAGATTTGTTGATTTGACCACATTATTTTATTATTATTATTTTGCGATATCAATTGCTAATTCACCTACAGAACAACGAATGACATGGTTGTGTATACCTCCAGACAGTACATGCTCAAATGCACATAACTATGTACAGAGGTCGTGTTTGGCAAGAAATTGACAGAGTGCAGTTCACCTCCGACGTACAGTTATATCAATTGCCGTAGTGCTGCTGTCGGTATAAATGATTTTGTACGTTCAATATTCTCGATAACTCGATATATATAATCTGCTATTATAAAAATATGAATCTTTTATTCGTGTCCCCATTCACATAAAGTCAGAATTTGTGATATGCCACTATGTAAATGTGTTTTGAGTAATTTATTCTTACCCTGTTAATAGAAATTATTAGCTTGCGTGGAAGAATTTTTACAAATCATTGTTTCCTCACTTATAGCATGATTTATATACTGAGCTGGAGATGAGTTGAATTTAAGGCTGCTGTTTTCAATTTTTAATATCTTTCGTACTCTAGGTAGTAACGATAAACTGAAGCAATATATGATAATCTATACTTTTCCGGGCATAAAAATAGGCTGGATCTTTATGACCCTGAACTTTTCTTATATATAACTGCACTATTTCCGAAAGATCGTAAATGACAGGATGGTTACTGAACAGGACTTGTATGATTTTTGAAACACTTGTAATGCTGATTTCGTATCTGTATTGTGATTTGCTTTTATTTTGATGAAGCAGTGAACATTAAGTAAGACTTTTACACATGGCAAATCATTCTACATAGAATATGCTTAAATCTTTGTAAATTTTGTACTGTAATGCATACTGCTTGACTACACAAGCTACCGAATAATCGCTTTAGTTACCGTCGGTGGAAATAAATTATATCAGACAATTTTCTCTAAATTCCGAAATATGGGCATATTTTTTTTTCTATATTGTACTTTTAGTAGATATTGCTGTTGGTTGATGAGTTATTTTAATGCTGTCTTGAAATTTATAAAGAGGTACTAGTTCCATTTCTTTATTGTAAGAAGAGATTCAGCTAATGGTTTATCATTTGTAGTGTTTCATTTTTACATTTAATCATGAACTTTGCCGCGAATATTACTCTCCCAGGTCGAAAATGTTTGACATTGGAATCTAAATAAGTGGCGTAATCAAGGTTATTTTTCGTAGATTCTAGTGCAATCTACTCAGAATGTCTACTTTGTATTTTTGTCTTCAATAAAATACGTACAACTTATGGCTCCATGTTAAGCAAATATGAACATTTGCTTCGTTTAGGTGGATATTCATATTCAGGCTTTCGTTCGGGGACGGCATTTCAGAGAACCGGCAGGGCGTTACTTGTACAATTAGCATTACAATAGTAGGATAAATAGTAAACTACAATTTTGCCCCGGGGGGAAGGGGGTACATTCCCTTGGGGTGCCTGAAAGGAACACGGCAAATTTAGACTGAATAAAAAGGATGTTAAATAAGAAAAACAAATGTAAACAATCAGTTGAAGTTACACGAATAGCTTGTTTTTATGCGGTTTTATGCAAGTGCACGACTTTTGGGCATAATATAATTACTGTTGAAAATAGTCTCAACAAATGGCACTACCGTAGACCGTGCCAGTAGAACGCAAATAAGTAAAACCGAATGTTTGCCATTTGTCTTTATGTTTTGCCATATTTTGATATTGTTTTAACGTTATTACTTGCACAAAATGAATTATTACAGAAAGAATTTACAAACATTCAACTGTAAATAAGTCAACGCCTAAGTTGTGCAATGTAATTACTAGGTATATAGTAAAAGATCCATCAAGGAATTAACGAGGGAGAACGTAATCCTTTCAGTATCTGATGTTTGAAATATTACCAAGTTCTATTATTTAATGGTCCTAGCATTGCTGGAGTGTTGTTCTACTCTAGGTCAATTGAGTATACCAAGCTTCGCCGCGTCAAGCGCAACTCGTAAACTAGCGTTTAAGGGAAGCACATGGAAACAAGGCGTGGACTATTCTCGCGCAGGCGCAGAGCGCCTTGAACTATAAGTAATACGGACAAGTACTTGTTCCGCAATTCCAAGCTTGATGTGGTGGTTAACATATCGGGAAGCTGATCCAAAGGTCCCGGGATCGAATCCTGGCGTAGTTACTTTAACAGTTTTTTTAAATGTATGTACGCATTAATAAAAGTAATGATTATTAATAATTGCTTTGGCATTACTCGGCCAGACGGTTCTACCAAATAGAGGCTACTGAAAGCTGATGTAAATAAATTAACTAGGGCTTCGCGAGGTGTGTAAAGGGGGTCACAGTGCGTCGTAAGGGAGTTGGGTGGCGAGCCGCAGCCCCCAGTTAGCGGTGGGCATACGCAAAAGTGCTGTAAACTCTATTCCACATTGTTTCCATGTGGGCTCTCCTTAGACGCGAGTAGCTCATAAGACCTTGATCAACAAGGAGCATCTTGGCTTTATCCCTTTTACTGTTATAAAGGTAACCAACTCAGGGCAAATAGAAACGTTATATGACATTATTCTTGAAAGTAAAAACCACGACAGTATAAGCGAAGCTCAAAGACAAGACTACGCTGATACATCATTCTACAAACTGCACTGAAAATAAATAAGCAACATAGTTTGAGGGTGTCCCATTTTTTTGATTATTATTGATCTTAGGATATCTGAATTTTCATGTGATTTACCCTCTAGTCTCTATGCTATGCTTCAGATTGAACTTTTTGTCTAAATGAGTTCAAAGATGTGTTGACGAAGGATATTTCTGTTAGTCTATTGTTGAGACCTGTCCGAAGATTTTACTTTTCCCGTGAAACTTTTTAAGTTCCGTTCATTTAACCATTTTGAGATTATTTGCAATTTAGTTCCAGAAACTAACTCTTTTCCTCATTATCATCACATCATCAGTAAATAAAAAAAACAAATACAACCTGAATGATTCGATTTATACTTGTACAAGTTGTCTTTCTTTAAAATGGTCCTAGTACAGAACCTTGTTGAATTCCAGTACAGATAGTTTCTCTCACTCCTTGCTATATAAAAAAACAAAAAACCTGACTGACTGTTCGCTAGTAACTCTTAAATAATTGTTGTATAAGACAGCTACAAATACCCAAATACCATATATCGAAAAGAATGCTCTTGATATCCAAGAATGCCACATGCGTTAAGAATTCTGATCGTACATTAGTATTAATTGATTATTGCAGCTTAAACTTTTATTGACAAGGACGACATTTACTGTCTGCTTTAATACCATTCTAATTAAGAACGTTAGAAATAATTTCAGTATTTTAGTGGTATCTACCTACTTTACGGATACAAGATTAATTGATGTAGATTTTTCAGGTCTCTTTCCTGTTAATTGAAATTCGATTAAACATTGCTCATGTGAGGCATAGGTTTGAGTTTTGCAAGATATAGTTCTTAACTTGGACTACTCGATGCTGACTGAGTTTTGTTTAGGTGATCAATATAAAATTCTGTTGAAGTTCTACACCATTATTTTTTTTGCTACCTAAGCTATGAATTATTAATTCCAGGATTTGTCTAGAGAATTTATATTAGGAATTATTTTTTAAAAAATATTCTATATTTTTATCTTTGTATTAAGATTCAAATGGTTGGAACGCCCTTCGTTTTCCTTATTTTATTTGGTTGTCTTACATTTGATAACATTTTATTAAATTCACTTAAGGATGTTTCTAAAGCTATTTTATTTCCAAATGTCTCAACATGACATCAATCAAGGCGGTAACGTCACGGACTATGGATTAGTAATGGGTGGATTGGAACCCCACGACCCAGACTGGTTTTCCTGCTCCACCAGGCGAATACTAGGATGGTATCTTACAAGCCCTGGCCAATACCTTCCCCCTTCTATATCTACTCCATCCCGGCCAGAGCCAAAAGGCCATAAATTCAAATGACTGATTCCACCAAAGTCTGAACAGTGAACATTATTAACTTTTCTTAAAAAATGTATATATATATATATATATATATATATATATATATCGATTTTTCAATTTGCAACTTTGCCTCAATCTAAGTGGAAATTTACAGGTTTCTATGGTTGTTTCTAATGGTACAAGGAAAATGTTAACTTGTTTGTTGTTGTTTTCTAGCTGACTTGGGAAGTATAATGTATGCTACTCATTTTTATTTAAGAGCTAATGTGCATGCGGAAGAGCACCACAAGAAACGAAGTGGCAGGCAATGGATTACTTCAAGAAAAGGGACCTGGGCTGGGTTGCAAGAAAAATACTTGAGTGTAAAATCTGTCTTAAGCAGATCATCGAACTGTACATAATACTGGAGTGACTACTTAAATAAAAAACTGGCCGCACAGCGATAAGAAGCGTATAAAACTGAGTTAGAACTGAATATCTGGTCCACATTGGATTAAACGAAGTGGAGAAACACGTTTAAACGTTTGCTCTGGCGTCTATCTTCAACACTAAGTAGTCACTCCAGTATTATGTAGAGCTCGATGGTCTGACTTAAGCCAGATTTTACACTTAAGTCTTGCAACCCAGCCCTGGAAGTTGCAGAGAAGTAGCGAACTGTGATCACGAGAGTCAGACACGGTTACGATGAACGTAATACAGCCGTCTTACAGGCCAAGGCTCTCAAGTGGCTGCCGCGCAACCCAGTTTAGTTACTTTCAAGTGCACTATGGTCTGAAGAGAAAATGTGATACACTGCTATACTTTGTATATATATTAAAAACAGCTTCAGAATATATTTTTCCACTTTTGCAAACACTTCAGCTGCATCCTTGATGGGGTATGGTTTCCACTTTTAATCATTTTTCAAATTTGTTACAATTTGGATAAAAAGTAGCCTCTAAACTCTCATTGATATTTCCAGTTTTCCCAATATTCCTTAATAATAGATGAGTTACAATTAATCTATAAGCAATGGGGTAGCCAAGAGCAGGAACACCGTTCTCTATTTTCTAATGCAGCTATTAATTTTTTTATATTGAATTTCGCTTGTGAATAGGAACGAATTATTAGTTTTTGTCCCACAACAATTTTAAAAAGCAATTTCTGGCGTATTGATACATAGATACAAAGGAACAAAATTTGACAATATTTTAACTTAATAAATTTTAATTAATTTATTACTACATTCAATCTTAAATTGGCTCACATATTTCAAAGTTACTTTTTAAAAACCTACAAAGTGATTTTAACTCATTAGGGGGGAAGGGGGTCACCTTTAATTACATTCTAAAAATGAGCGGAATTTTAGTGACCATCGGAAAAAAAAAAGTAGCTTTTAGTTGAAATAGTGATCCATTAGGAGGCCTGTTATTTTAATACCATAGAATTTAAGCTTCCTTAATATGAATATTGGACACTATTAGAGATGAAACTTAGCAGAAGGGCATATTTGGACAAAGTGTTCCTAAAAAAATTGATGGCAATATCAATTACTACTCCTGATAATACGTGTGAATGTTCCTGTGAGAACGTTAAGGAATTATATACCTTTTTTGCTTGAAGTACACCTTTACTAAACAAGAGTAACTATGTCAGAAGCGAGTGACATTGATATTCGGTGTATCTCAATCTGCCTAATAAAAAGTTAAAGTACACGTAAATTTTTACGTTCACCAAACAACTCGCAATATGTGCACTAGTTATTAACACTCTTGCTCCTGTACATCGGTTAGTTAGTTATTAGTAATATGTTGTAAAATTTTATTTTGAAACTCTCCCTAAGACTTCACTTGTAAACGGGATCAGCGAGAGAGAGGCGTGTAGTAAGTCGATTTAGAGATCAAATAAATCAAAAGGAAATCAAATGTGCACCTCATTTAATTAGAAAAATATCAATTTTCATTATACTGTATACAAGAAACATTTTCTTAATTAAATACGGAAAATAGTTCACGATAGTCGTCTACTTTTCTTTTCAAGTGAATTTTCACAACAGTTTAATATCACGCCAGTCAAGTGCAGTTTCATCACACCAAATAGTTCAATAGAAACATTAAAACAAATGGAACATTCAACTATACAAAATTATATACATCATCCCTGATTCTTGAAAGTTTATTACAAATATTCACTTACAAAAATCACTTCTTCAGTCCATAATAATATACTATTCACGCATTTTTATGCTGCTCTAGAAATTCATCATATGGCTTATCAAAGAACATCAAGATTAATATACTGCCTTCTACAAATTCCGTTAACGCATTTTCCATGTAGTGGACAGTTATAAAACTTGTTTACCTGTTGTTCTAAGATCTCAACAACTGCGTAACCTACAACCCTTTTTCCTTACCTTCCAACGCATCAATGTGCAACAGTATTGTTAAAAGATAAAATTAATTTTATAAGCGGTTACAGCACTATGGCTTACGCCCGTCCCGAAAACAGTAGTGTGTTGCGTAAGTCCTTGCGTGTATTTTTACGTCAATAAGTACAATTTCGTTAGTAGTGAGGACTTCTAACCTACAAGAAATATATCAGTTGAGTAGCCCTACAGCTTTTGTTACGTTTCAAGACGTCTGTTTTACCGCTTGTAGAAAGAAGTAACTTCCTGATGTACATTGGGAGAGGTGTACCCGATCGCTCCTTACGCAGCATTCACAACACAGTTAAAATGCTCGTATCAGAAAATGTCAAAGGATCGTTCACTAAAGAAGTGGACTGCATAATTAAAAATAATAACTTCTAGCATCACGTGCCGTAAACGTATCTGTTAAATCAAATAATTTTACAATCAGCCAGACGTTAACCCAATTTATTATTTAAGTTTCGTATTAAATACACATTTTTAAAGCACAACACAACGTTTCGACTAGGTCTGTAGCCATTATCACGTACTTCTTTTTTGTATACATATGTTTATTTAGAAGATGCCTCTTACCGTCGGAGCGGCTACAACCAGATAGTTCATTACCAGAAACGAGTGCTCTGAGAATAACATCGGTGACACTAGAATGACTTTTTTTTTTAATATTTGCATTCTTATTGTTGCTAGATCATATTTATTTGTTTGTTGAGAACGTTATTTTTCTTTTCTCTATTTCTATACATGTTGGTGACGTTTTTCCATTCTTGGTTTAAAATCGGGCCGTAAAATTATTTCTATTCAATAGATACGTGTAGGGCATGTGACGCTAGAAGTTATTTAAATATGTTTTACTGTTTATACATTCAACATCATCTTTTGTGAATGCTCCTCTAATATTTCCCGATACCAGTATCCTAAATCTGTTGTGAATGCTACGTGAGGAGAGATCAGGCAAGCCTCTCCCAATGCATATCACGCAGGTTTTGCTTTCTGCATGTGGTAAAACCGAATTCATGAAAGTTACAAATCCTGTAGCAGAGTTACTCAACTGATATTCCTTGTATAAAGAAATTAGGAATAGCTACTTCTGTAACTGACGAACTTCATCATATAAACAGTAGCAACAGGTTTCTTAGGAGTTAAGAATCCAGAAAGAAGTGTTTAGAGAAGGATATCGCAATTACTACAGGCCGAAAAATGTTAATGAAAATAAATGCGGAAGTTTCAACCAAGAATAAAAACGTCATCAACGTAGCCTACCGTTGTAGCAGATGAAATGTTTCATGAAGAAGCTGGGCCATACATGGAGATGGAAGAGGCAGGAGATTCTGATGGCCTGATATTGGATTTGGTGGCAAATGAGAAAGCAGTTCATGCCGACTTTTTCAATGATTTCGAAGATCTATTTGATGATGATCTGCAGTGGTTGTGATGGCCTTCCGAATTTGTAACAAGAATGTTTCCCATTTCTTATTTTTTAATAACTTAAATTTTTAATCCATCTCCGATTTGATAGTACTTCGGAAGCCTTTTGAAAATTATCGGAAATTAATTCCTCTATATTGTTAACTTCTTTGGTATCTAAATTTATCCGGCCTTAGCCTTAGATGTCTAAAGGCCATAAATAAAATTCAAATATAGATTTCTCAACAAATAAATATGGTCTGGCAACAATAAGAATTCAATTAAAAAAGAAAAAAACGTTAACAGTACACTTGATAATGGCTATATACGTAGTCGAAACGTTGTATTAAATTCACGTTTTTAAAGCACAGGAGTTAAATAATAAATTGTGTTTTTAACACTGGGCCGTACAAATTTGATTTTTAGATATAAACTAAAGTTTACTCGCATACATATGATTTTTACTGATGCATTATCATAGTGTTTCGAAGATACTACATTCATGGTTTGTTCAGTTTTAACAATTTCGCTAGAATACATTCCGGAGCACACTATAACCAAAGAATATTAATTATAGATTACTAACTTAAATTATATTGAGTTATCAGTCAAAATATTTAGACCAGATGCCATACCTGCACCGACGTTGCTGTTATTAAGGTGATTTCATTTTGTGTAATTATGGTGGAAAGTGGCGGGGCGGGTTTTTAAATATTCAGATTATTCACAAAGTTAGGAATACCGTGACATGCCTCAGGGAAAAATATTGTGTACGATATAAGATCAATTTTATAATAAACGAAAGCATTTTACTTTTTTTTTTTTAACGATCCCATTTTTAATTTTCCAAGTAATTCTCAATTTATATTTTCAATTGTGGAAGAGAAGAACAAAGCAAATCTGATTATTTCTAACGACAGAATTTCAAATTCTAGTGGTGGTCTTCCTCTTAGATCGCATATTCTTTACCAATAAAATATGCCATTATATTGTTAGCGTCTACAAAATGTAAAGAACATGTTTATACGAACAAGGCCTTTAGAAACTTGCCTATATCGGAAACGTTCACAATATAGCAAAACAAATTAATATTTTTTGACCATGTAAACACAAATATTTAGTTGAAACTGTTCCAAAATTCAGAGTGAATAGGGTTGGGATCTAGCAAGAATTTTCAGTTCGCTATTTTTATTAGAGTGTACCTTGTGTTTCACCACCGCACATGTTATGTATGGCCAAGTATTTTGAGTGTAATAACAAACCAAAAAAAAAAAGTATTTCTACATCGGACAAAGCACGAACTAATAATAACGCTCACCTAATATCTTGAAAACAAACCAAACTCAGAAAAGTGTATTTTTGTATTCTATGAAAGTATGTTAAAACAAAGATTTTAACAATTTATTGCTGTCATTTTTCTGAGTCAATACAAAAAACATCGTGTCTTTTTCAGTCTCGAAAGCTCGACTGCTTCAAACTAAACGATCACAAGAACTTAAAGCTAACTTACTAACATACAACAAATATCTTTACATAAACTTCCTATCCTGGCCTAACTGAAATCATTAATTTTCCCTGTAATTGAGGAATCGCATGCAATACGGACGTAAGGGAGGTTAGGCCCTTGTTGAGTTGATTTTTCTTTAATACACCATCAAATCTTCACTGTGTGATCTAGGCCCTTCTTGCATTCAATTTCTCAATTTTAATCAGTTGATTGGCTTTTCTAGCGAGAAAAATATGATTCGCTTATCTTTGGTAGACCAGATGTTCCTCGTTAAGCAAAGAGACAGACACTAAAAATATTAGAAACATTATTAGCGAAAATGATGAAGTTCAGCTTGTGAAATGATTATTTTTTTGTCCTAAAGCATTATATTGATAAAATCTATCAATAGGCATTCCTTTGCACCAAGCCACTCACCACAGACAAATTAAAAAAGATATTTATATCAGTCCTGCAGTTATACCACCCAAGACGTTAGAGAAAAATTTCGCTCAAAACTTATTTTGTTCCTAGAAATGTGGCTGTGGTGTATATCAAATTACACATGCCAATGGACAGATACACACCAAAAGAAACCTTCAAGACCAGGATCAACGAACATGTCATATGAAAAGTAAAACTCCTGCATTCGTACCATAGTGCTGTTACCGCCCATACACTTCATTTTATCTTTATCCTGTATTCAGTCTTTCTCAGCACTTAAAACTCTCATCTCATAGTATTCCACCAGTAATATTGAAAAACAAACTCTCTACAAGAAAGATGATGAAGTAATGAAATAACCATGTGTTTGGCATCTCAAGACCTTCCACTTGCAGTGTGGGATATTGTGTCCCCTTTCAAGGTTATCCTCGGATGAATGTCAAATACTGATTATCATTAGTCGGTTTCTTACGGGTGAAACTTCTGAGACAAGAGACTCCTTCAAGAATTCTGAGAAAGCAGAAAATTGAAGCAAAACAAAGAATTCAGTCGCTTGAAAAAGCAGTTCAAAGAACGAATGGAGAAATGATGTCCAGAACAGCTTCAAACGGTAGTACATAAACTCCAATCTAATGAAAGGTCTGCCGAAGACGCAGAAGATTTAGAGGGTGACAAGAACCTATCAATACTGAATCAAGATCATATGCTGCTGAGAGAAAACCACTGTGAATAGGAATACAATGAAGTAAGTGAGAGGTTAAAAATCTCAAGAAAAATCCTCTTGTTTACTTGCGTTAAGTGATAAAAACTATGGTCATACGTACTACTTTTTTTTCCTAAATTTTCCTTTACCCACATTACATCAGGTTCCAGCGACTGACATAAAGCGTACGTCTGGCTACGCTAAAAGTGTTCTTGGTGCTTTTATTGTGTATAACGAGGCTCATCTGGTCTACCAAACGTAAGCTTTACTCAATTTTAAATATCAGCATTGTGCGAAGGAGTTATTTGCATTATTACTATATACGTGAACAACTGTTTTTTTGTAGAAAATCCTTGCTCAACGTTTCAGCTTGACTTAAACTGCTATGTAAAAGAAGCGACAGAATATAGGACATTGCAGTAGAGGTCAAATGTAAGATTAAGTATAAGTCTAAGTCTAGTAAAAGAAAAGGAAGAAATAGACTAGTATGTGATCTTGTTTTCCACCGTCGTTATGGGATTGTTGATGGAAATCTTCAATAGAATCAAAGAATGATTTATTATGCAAAATGTTGGGCGATAATTCATTAATGACAGTGAAGGGTAATATTCGACCGTGTACAAATAGTGCGGTCTTCGTTAACAGCGATTCTAGAGAGGTGCGGTCATTGTTAACTGGTAAGCTATATCGATAAGAGACACTAAATTGGTATATGTAATCTGAGATGGTTTAATCTACTGTCCATGGTAATCTTCCTTAAGTAATAAATATGGAAGTCATATTAAAGATATCGCTCATTTAGTAGCGTTTAAGATTAGTCCTACCTTGGTATCAATTCAGGTTGAACCATGATTACGTCACGACTGAAGCTGGGAATAGATGGTACTAATCTAGATATTCCTCCCACTACGGAGGCTTGGTATATTTTGTTCACCCCTACTGCAGACATTTCTCCAACAAACTAGAGACACTTCTCCAATTTTTCTTTCTTTTGTCTCCTTTCTCGTAGTAGTTGTAGTTGATGGGTTAAAATAAAAAGTTAAAAGGCTGAGTAGGAATTCTTTACAAAGGAGTTGTTCACGTACGGAATAGCGCTCAATTTTACTTTAAGTCACCACGTTGTATCATCTTGTACACTTACATTCAAAGTAATTTCAAGCCGGAAGTGTGGCCATGGAAATACAAGAAAAGTTTGTTCATTTTAAATTTGCATCGAGTTATTATCACGTTGCCATTATCAACCAGTAATTTTGAATCTAAGTGTACAATCACAAGTAACACAATTACCATCTACCATATTTGAAGAGTTCATTGTAGCACCGTACGGGATTATCTACTTTTATTATGCACCAAAGTATGGGATTACCCAGCACCATAGTAGCATTATGCACTTTTAATTATCAATCATCATCTTGTACTTGGTAAGAGTTTATATGCGAAAATACAAGAAATATGAACTGGTTAGATTTTAAAGTCAAGTCAAAAGTACAGCGAACACTTTTTACAGCCAATCAATGCTTAGCGTTTTTGAGCTTACATTCCGAAACAAGTGTTTACAAATCTATAACAACTTTGATGAACGCATTTTGAAATGATGCAGTTTGGTGCAGAAAATACTGAAGCGCCTAAAGAAATAGAAATTACATTTTTCATTGTCAAGTCCTGAGAACGCGTTTGAACGGAATCTATCACTGTTTTTATTATTGAACTTCATACTGCAGTGAAACGAATAATAAACATAGTAACAAACAAGACAATCTGGAGAAAAAAAAAAGTAAATTGTTCCTTGTGGATGATTCTGGTGTTCAAACGAATCTTCATGACGCTTGCTTAGCTCGTTCAATTACTTCTCTGGACACAATCAGTCTTTGAATCTGAGCTGTTCCCTCATATATTTGGTAGATCTTGGCATCTCGCATAAGTTTTTCTACCGGGTATTCGCTATTAAATCCATTTCCACCAAATATCTGAAAGTAAGGATGAAAAAATTAAAAACTCGCGTTAATATTTAGTCGCAATATAATATATATATATAAAGAAGCTAGCAAGCTAGCATGCAGTAGCGTTAAGAGAAAGTCATTTGTCTTATTTTTTGACCTCTGAGTGGACCAGAGGTTGGTGTGTTCGCTTCTGTGCGCATGGTTACAGGTTCAATTCCGGCAAGGGTCCTTTGAACGTAGTGATTCGGACCCAAGTTTACCAAAAACTGTAGGTCCTGTCCTTAGAATCTCACCTGCTCGTGTAGGACATTAACAACACTTCGATCATTCGTCTTTTAAAATTCGTGTAGCCAGCATGAAGTAACACAATGAGCTGCTTTGGAGGTAAAAAGCAGAAGGGACTGGAAACGAAGGCAATCAGATTTCGGAGAGAAAACTGAATTAGAATAAACGCGATATTTAAATTACAAAAAGTGTCCCAAGCATATTTTTAACGCCCTAGTTTAATACTAAGATAATTTAAAAATTACGACTGCAGTACAACTAAGCTTTACTAACTTACCGTTTGAATAACAGGAAATTCGGACAAAACATTGAAGGGTAGTTCTACAATCGACCGCTAACTTCTAGTCAGCGCTAAGTTGGGGCCCCAAGGCTGATTTTGGTCAATGAGTACGCAAAATGAGAGTTGGCCTCAACTTAGCGCTGACGAGAAGCTTAGCGGTCGATCATAGAATTGACCCTAAAAAAAAATAATAAAATCCGTGGCCTATTTTAGCTGTTGGGAATAGGGCAAGGACATATCGATGGTTTGCTATCAAAGCCTGCTAAATCTAGTTTGCCTCTGTTTCTTGCCACTATTTGAGAACAAAATGCTTCCTCCACTTACTGTCGAAACCTAAGTCATTGAAATCTATAGTGACCTCTATTGATAAATATCAAATCATATCATCATAATTTTGTCTTAAAGGTACTTAACATAGTTTCTTGTGCCTCTTGAGCCTTTGAAAGTAAAGCATCGATATGGAAAATTGGCGAGGTTGAAAAAACAGTTTAAAAACTGTCCGCAAATATATTATACTGAAGAGAGGTAAAAAACACTCCGGTCAAATTCACTGGGATGAAGAAAAAAAAAAAAAAAAAAAAAAAAACTCCTTTTGAGTGAACCGCCATCCACTGGTTATGCGGCGAATCTACTGCATGCAATCTTGCAACTACAGTAAATGGCGCGAGTGCGGATGCTACGGTTTCTATCCTTGCGAAGACATTTATTGTGTATCGGTTTAGTGCAAAAGAGCAAAAAGAAGGCGAAGCAATAAGACAGGAAAGCGCGAAACGAGTTTTCATAAAAGAGAGGGAAAATGTTTGGTTTCTTTTTTAGGTTAGTTTCCAGAAATTACACTTCATTTAGCTTCTTCCACGCAAGTACTAAATACTTTGTTTCCAGGTATTCAAGTGGGTTTAATTAATTATTGCTTCTCTGTATATTATGATGTTAGACAATAGGTATCATCGTATACCGTTACCACTAACTGTACCACGGCTACACACCTTTAAGAACAAAATATATTAATGCTCTAATATCACATTTATGGACTCTAAAATAATCTTATTTCACTGCCGTCCAGAAAACGTCACATTACATATTAAGTAATACATGTTGTCATAATACTCAGTCATTATCTATGTTAAAATAGGTTTTCTTAGCCAACAAAGAAATCAAACTTATACATACCAATGTGTACAATACAAACATTCCCTATACTGAAAAAAGCAATGGACACATTTCAGCCTAACTGGAGGCAAAGGTAAAAACTACTTCGGAACATAGTCACATCCTGATCGTATAGTACATTGAACAATTTAATTTTAACCAAGTTAGTTTTACATCGTAGTACCACTGAGTAACTTACAGAAGATTTAGCGAAACTAAAAACAAACAGGAGATAAGCGGGCAATTAGGACATGATCCGTGAAACTTAATCAAGTTGTGACCGACTTAGTAAAGTGTGTTCACCGAGGAAACAAGCAGACTGAGCTAGTAGTGTGGTCTGAGGCGTCTCCAAGGTTATATAATAACAACCACGGGCGTTACAGACCGAAAGGTCCTGAGCCTACCCCAACGTCATCTATCCGCGGTTGGTGGAACTACGTCCACCTGAGTGACTGCAGTGTGCTCAGTGCTGCGCGCCACGAACAGGCATATTAGGAGTTTTCTAGACCGAGTGGCCGTCACGTCTTTATTCACGTGACTCTCCAGTTTGCCTCACGACGCTGGGTGGACGCTGAAAAGTGGGATTCCAGCCGGGAATTGAACCCGAGACCACGCGGACCTGAGTCCAAAGCTCTAACCACTAGACTATGGAACCCTCAAGCATCTCCAAGGTTGCAGGTTAGAATCCCGCCTGGGACATGGATGTTCGTGGATTTTAACAAGCATTGCACTCATATAATCGCGAAGGGAGTCAAACGTTACTAAAATGGCCCATATAAAATAAAGTTACAAACTTTCTTACAAAGGAAACAATCGGTTAAAGACAATAATACGCACGATGATTTTAAGAATAATCAAGATAACTGTGGTTCAAATAAACAGGGAATGAGAACACGTGTTTTAATAAACCACAAAAGTCAATAGAGTTTCAGTGGAATAGTGAAAGAAAGTACATAGATCTCAGCCTTCGCATACGTTTTGAACTTATTCTCAAGGGACCAAAACAACATATATGAATAAAAAAATCAAAGAAGAAAATTAAAAGGCTACACTAAATTTTACCTACCTAAATTCTATCAGCTTATCCCATAAACAATGTCGTATTTTTAAACCGTGAGGAAAAGAACGATACTACAGTTAGGAAAATAATCTCCATTGGACTCCACAACACTCTGCCACCTTTCAACCAGTTGTTGAATCCCTCGCTGAAGGCAAAGAACTGGGCCACTGTTCGTCGTAAGTCATCCCCATTTTTCATTTTTTTTTTCGGAAAGGTGGTTTTGCAGGCTGCGAAAAAGACACTAGTCTGTTGGTGCAAGATCTGGTAAAAATGCCGGGTAGGAGAGTTTCTCCCTGTCACATTCTTCGATCTTAGAACAGGTCTTTCTTGCTGTGTGCACGCGCGTTATCACCTTGGACGATCACTCTCTTTCGATTAACCAGAGCAGGAAGTTTCTCCAGCAACGCAGTACTTAGGCGTTCAAGTTGCTGACAATAGACATCTGCATTGATGGTCTGTTTACGTGGCAAGAGCTCAAAATGGATTATCCCACCAAAAACACCACTTTCCAGGGGTGGAGGTCCAGTTTTGGCACAGTTCCTACGGCTCCCGCTTTAGGAACTCACTTTTCATCCCCTGTCACAATTCTATCTACAAATTGCTCGTCTGTGACGGGTGAGCAGGGAACTGCAATGTCAACTCGCTGGTATTTCTGTTGAGGTGTTAACGTATGGAGTATCTACGAATTTGAGTTTCGACACATATCCAAGGTTCTGCAGATGAATGGTTGAACGGGTGACATGGAGTTCGCTGGCCAGTTCTTCAACAGTTTGCATTGAATTTGCCTCCACCGCTGCTCGCAAGGCATCGTTGTTCAGCTACACAGTTATCCCTTCTCGTGGCTTATCGGTGAGGCTGGTGTCCCCAGACCGAAACCTCTGCAATCACCTCTGGCACTTTCGCACATCCACAGCACCCTAACCATATACGGCATTGATGTCCCTCGTGAAATTCGTACAGCTTGACATGCCGTAAGTGGTCCTCCGAAATTGCCATCATCCAACACAAGCCACACTTCCAAAAAGTGGAGTAGATCGTTCTTCTACACACTGCTGCACAATCAAGTGCCCTACAGAACTCGCCTATGGCATGTGCCGTCTACTTCACTATTCGCTCGCCAGATGGCGTCATTGCAAATACGACATTACTTATGGGATAACCCGGTAGCGTCATTCATGTTGTGCTTCCTATTGAGAGAGAACGTCAAGTGATGCGAATCCAAAAGTTAGGATCTTCTATTGGTGAATTGCCATAGCGCAAGGGAGATGTATATTAAACGTATACGTACGTACGCATATTGATCCAAAGAATGTTATGTGCAGAAATATTTGCTACGCTAATATTTCCACTAAGTTTTGTTCTAAGCTACTCCGCAAAGAGAAAAGATAGAAAAGAAAACACGGCTACCCAGCCAAAGACTCCTAACAAGGAGTCATGCCATCAAGCCCTATGGCAACTCAGCTTACTTCAAGTTTATTATCAAAAATGGTGTAGGTTTCTAGGTAAGTATAGGTTTTATTTTCTGATGCAGAAGATTGAGGAGATAGAGGAAAACAGCAAAACAAATAACATACGAGATCTATACAAAGGGGTAAAGTCGTTAAGGAAAGGTTACCAGCCGAGGTTAGGAATAATTAGAAATGAACGTGGGGATCTTCAGGCGGATCCGACAAACTGTCGATGTGTGGAAAATTTATCTCGACAAGCTTCTTAATGTACACAACGGGAACAGAGAAACTTGAAATCAATACAGCAGAACTGTGGATTCCCGAACCTAGCGAGGTTGAGATTGAAGTATCGTTAAGAAACTAAAAAAATTTCAAATAACCAGGAATAGACAATATTCAGCGGAATTAAAGGGCGAGAAACTACATAAATTGATAAGTACTATATGGAAAAAAGAAGACTCACAAAGGAATGGAAAACCTCAATAATAGTTCCGATTTACAAAAAGGCGATAAATCTGACTAATAATTAATTACAGCGGAATCTCGTTACTTCCAACTTGTTACAAGATATTAAGTAATATTCTATTAACACGCCTAAGTGTATACGTAGATGAAATAATTGGAGATCAAAAATGTGGATTTAGAAGAAATAGAATTCCACGTTCGACCAGATTTTCGCCTTGAGACAAATTTTGGAGAAGAAATGGGAATACAATGGGACGGTTCACCAGCTATTCATTGATCTTAAGAAAGCATATGATTCTATCAAAAGGGAAAAGTTATACAATATCCTGATACGATTTGGAATTCCGAAAAAAATTGTTCAACTAGTGAAGATGTGTCTCAGCGACCCCATAAGCAGAGTATGGATCAGATAGTTTCAAGATTCGTAACGGATTTAAACAAGGCGATGCTTTGTCACCACTACTTAACTTTGAGTTAGAATATGAGATTTTAAAAATTAATGGAGACAAAAGTGACCATCATTGAATGGTTTGAATCAACTGTTTGTTTACGCGGATGTTGTAGATCTAATAGGGAACGATATAGATGCACTACAAAGCAACACCGATGTCTTAGTAGAAGCGTGCGATGAGATAGGTCTACAGGTAAACATAGATATAACAAAATACATGGTAAGTCGAAACAGGGAATGGAGGAAATAAACATATAAGAATTAGGAATGAGGTCAGAGAAAGTAAACAGATTTAAATATCTGGGAGCATACGTAACAAGCAAAAATGAGGTCACAGAAGAAATAAAAAGTAGTTTAGTACCGAACAACGCATGTTTCTATTCAGTCCAGAAACTTCTAACCTCGCAATTAATATCAAGCAAGTTAAATTGAAAATATATAGAACGGTTATTCTGCCGGTAATACTTTACGGTTGTGAAAGTTGGAGTACAACCCTAGCAGATGAACATAAATTACTTGTTTGAAAATAAGATTTTGAGAAAGATATACGCGCCGAAACGGGACGAGATGACTGGAGAGTGGAGGAGACTGCATAGCGAAGAACTCCACGGACTATACGATTCACCAGATGTAAAAATAATGAAATCGCGATCTAAGGTGGGCAGGCCATGTAGTTCGGATGGGGAAAAGCGAAGTCTTTTCTATCCTGGTTGGAAGGAGGCCATTGGGAAGACCGAGACGTCGTTAGGAGGACAATATTAGAAGAGATCTTCGAGAAGTAGGTGTTCGTGATGAAAACTGGCTTGATGTTGCCCAGAATAGAATTCAATGGCGAACGTTTGTTACTGCGGCGATGAACTTGCGAGTTCCATAAGCCATAGAGTGAATTAGTATTTTAGTTAATGTTTTCTCTCTCTCTGTGCTGTAGTTCAGAAGAGGAGTTAAATAAAGCTGTAATGTTAGTGTATTTGAACTTTATTCTAGGCCAGGGTTTCTCAATGTAGGTGGCGCATCGTGCGTTGTGAGCAAGGCGTCGCGAGGGATTAATCCCAAGACCTTCCGAATGCGAAGCAAATGTCTTATCAGCTGAGCTACGGCCGCTTTGTTCGAAACTTTAGTGCAACAAACGTTTCTGCACATAAAATTCATGGAATAGAGAATTCTATGTATTTTACGAAATTCCACATTATATTAACAGACAGAGGTCATAGATAACTTACAAATTAAGTGTTATTTTAAAAAAAACTTCATTTTTCGAACATTCGAATTCCAACGTTTCATGCAAGTACAGTATAACGCTTACCTGGACAGCGTCACTAGCACACTTATTGGCAACATCACCCGCTAACGCTTTGGCAATGGATGCAAAATACGTGTTCCTTATTCCATGATCAGTTTCCCAGGCAGCTCGCATCCACGCTAATCGTGAAACTTCGATCCCCATTGCCATTTCAGCCAGCATAAAAGCGACGGCCTAATAAAAAAGAACAAAGGGTAGGTTAATGTGTGAAAAAAAAAAATATAGGTACAGCTTCAAGCCTATTGTTAATCTCTATATTACAATCTTAGTGTTTTATATATAATTAAACAACAGAAATGATTCGATGTAACTGTCAACATGGTACAGCAGTTAAAAAAAAATATATCTTAACCATCAATTTAACCACATCCTCATGCTCATACTTAAATTAGTAAGCAACAAAGAAAGTAAATTTGTATCAAGAAAATCCTGTCCATGAAACTCAAAGGTAGTAAGCTTACGTCTGAATAAGACTTCGTCGCTCCGTTGTTTGGGCCGATGGTAATACATATTTTTTTTCTGTCTTCTTACACCTCTAGCTACAGCTACTTTTCCACTACTGGTATTACTTCTTATTCAGGGTACGGCATGGTAGTGTACCTATTTTAGACTTCAAAATCGAAATCAAACATATGTCAACTCATGAAATATGAACACATGTTTGGATTTGCTGTTTCATTTATACCCAGTTCCTTTAATCTAGATCGTCAACTGTAGAGTACGTCTAGATCAGTCTAAATCTCTAATCCAGTCTAGAATTATAATCGAGGTGACTACTCATTTGGTTAATATGTTGCCGTTGTAGATGAACCAAGTCTTCCATCACATTTTGCAGCCTCTGTGGTGTGTGATCTTTCTCTTTATGAGCAACATCTTGCTGTTCCTATCATTATTGTAGCTCTAATGTAGCCGCAATTTCAATGTTCGCTGGCGTTACGCACAGTTTTGCAGACTGTGGCACTTTACATCACATTACATGTATGGCAAGTATTGTTGAGGAATAGCTAAACAACATACTTTGTAACTTTACTCAATGACACGACTTCCATCTAGGCATCCCTGAATTTAAACTAATATTGAAGGACAGTTTTGAAGGCTAAAATATTAGTCTTGAAATATGATACACAGGATCGATATTTAGCAGTGTTTCTTCATGCTATTTTGAATTTGAATTTTAAAACCTTTAGGTAACTTTGGCTCAGATCGTATGGATGATCGGAGAATTGGTGGAATGAAGAAAGTTGGAGGCAAGAAAACTCACGCACATGGTGTTTGTTCACTACAAAGCCCACATGGCATGAGCAGGGATCGAACCAGAAACCTAACCAGAGGTGAGCGCTCTACCACACTCATCGCAGCCCTTTTCGTCTTGCTATCTTGGAAGATATCATTCAACTTGTGATATCTGAATATACGTCATAATCAACGGATAGCTTTAGTATGTTTCAAAGTAAAAACAAAGAATAACAACACTTATTCCGGATATTGTCCTGGTTAGTCTTGGGCAGTGATTAAGTGTCCGATTCCTGCTTTTCGGCCACATCAATCTAACCTGACGTTGGAATAATAATCGCATTAATAAATTATCTTTCTGGAAAACACACACAAAGCTGGTTCTTGTCATCCCCATTCTAGAACTGTTTTTCAAGTTCGACGTCGAACTCTGCTTTCTTCGTGTAAATCCAAATATTATTCTTTCACACTGAATAATTTGCAGTAATATTCCTGTGTAGCGAAGACATTTGGCTAAACGGGGGTCATGCTCGTATGAAGCCAACTTCCTTTAATAATTTTCTGATTTCACCTCACCATTTCCTCACCTTTCTGTATTTTATAAGTACCTGTAACATGTCACTTCACCATATAATATGTTCAACATGTGATGAACTAACATTAATATTAATTAGGTGAAAGACAGACTAATGGCTAACGGCCAGCCTCGACTAATAAATCAATACATTAAATAAAATTACTTTGAAAATTGTCATTATTGCGCAGGATTACTTATTAATATAACTACATAAGGTTTATGTTCCCTTTGTAGCCCCCAGTGATAGCGTGCACTTAATTGTTCAGGTACGCTTAACAACAGACCTTTCGGGACATTTATATACTTAATTGCTTCCTCGGAATGTTTTTAAAATGAAGAGGAAAGAACGTATACAGAAAGAAGAAGAAAAAAAAAAAACTTGTCTCCCACTCTCTGTCCTCCAAAAAATAATGAACAATCTTTTTCACATTACAGATTGGAAAGAAGTTTTGTTTCCACTTTACTCACTTTATGATCTGGCGAAACTGACACTTTCAAAACAGTAAAATGGTGTAAAGTGTGCTGAGATACTCTTTTTTTTCATTTCATTTCTCTACATATTGTCTATTTTTCTCTTCAATGTTAAGTTGTTAAGCGCGCAAGAACAAATCAATGTACGCCATCACTCGGACTACAAAGGTAACAAACTGGTATACAGGGGTTTTCAGAACAAAGTACGTTACTTAGAAATGATCCATTGAATGAAAATTTTGCGGAAATTTGTTTCTAAAATGGTAGATATCAGGAGTAAAAACACAATGTCACCGAGTTGTCAGTGTTGGCAACCTGGTGTACTGTTTAATTTTTGTAAATGGCACTACGTAGCATTGTTGTATATTCGGTAGTCTAAAGGCCAGTATAAAGTAGTCTAAAAATGTGCTCTTTTAATTATTTGTCACACAACACTCATTACAACTTGATGGATCTAAATCTCATATATGATAAGTGTGTGTCAAGCGACTGTGTCCTATGCGTAGGTGACATACAAATACTTCATGTCTACTGGTTCGACGAGAAGATATCGATGTCGCCATCCGAGCGTCGCTGCCCTTAGAAGAGACTTGGACGACAAAATCCATTAGATAGTTCATATACACACACAGTGCTCGAAGTGTGTCAGAAAAGGTAAGGGAACAATGGCAGAAGTGGGCTGCAAAAGGTAAGAGTATGGTTGCACCTAGTGGCGGCGATTGCCTATTGAAACTAAGGGCAATGAGCTCCCATTAATAAAATGGTAGGTACACCAAATCCAAAATGAAAACTAAGGTCACAGTGTGAACCTCATGTCCCCCCCCCCCCACTTCGAGCACTGTACATACATTAGCTTTTCAGTTTTTTTAATTTTTTTTTTTTTTAACTGTTCACTTTGCTTCAATATCGCCATCATATGCAACATATCCAAATATAACAACATAAATTATAACCATCTAAAGATCTTTACTTACACTTAAAACTATTGTATTGCATTAAATTTCACGGCACGTATGATAACGTAAGTCGTATTGTAAGTTATTAAGTTATCTTATTAATACGATTATTAATCCTCACTAACTTTCTCATAGGTTATAATACCATTTACCTGATGATTTGCAAGTGGTGTTCCAAATGTCTTCCTTTCTAATGCGTATTTTGCAGCTTCATCCAACGCTCGTTGTGCCAGACCTACCGCTCCTGATGCTACCTAAATGATAAAAATTAAAAGCATTAAGCACGATATACCAGATGTAGCACACAACGTAACATGTATTTCTCTAATAGTTTCCCAGTTGCCCACAATAAAAAAGAAAAAAAAGCGGACGAAAGATTTTTTTCTTTTAGTTTTTCAAACTAACGGAATATCCTGAAGGATATTTTTAAATAAATGAATAACCAGTAGTCTTCGAAACAATATGAAACTTCAAATTACTACGTATTCAACGATCTATTATCAAAACTGATGAATGATATTAAGTAATTCTCGCCATTAAAGTGATCGAAAATTTTGTAGAATTCGGAGGTCGGTAAACCGTATCCCGGTAAAAATATAGAACGTAGATTGCAATAATTATTTAATATGAAGGCACAATTGTTGAATTTGTTTGTACGTGAATTTGTATGAAGAGTACTTTGTTTCTTTTCGTTCTCTTAATAGTTAATTTTCTTGAATCAGAATGATACCGGTTGATAAAAAATCCGGCAACCTCGGGACCTGAGAACTGCAGGATTTTCGAAAATTCCGGATTTCTTTTATGTATATATTTAACAGAAAGATAACAAGAAAACACTAAACGAAATTTGGTGCTTTGGAAATTTATAAAGATCAGTTTTTAATTTCTATTTTTATTAGTTTTTCACTAGTTATTAATTTTTTTCATTTAATTAATTAACGTTCACTTTAAAAGATTTTTAATACCAATAAGCAAAAAAGCCACAATGTTAATAATCCAACTAATGCATTGCCATCCACCGGTGAAAAAAACTAACATACGTACCAGGTAAACCCTACTGTGCTCAGACGGCAGTAAGTATGACTAAACATCCGATTGTGGAATAAAGCGCCGTCAAAACAAACAGAAAACAATGGCACGCCAACGCGGTAAATTTAAAAATGCGCTCCGACATTTCTATCAGAAAACTGATGGATCCGAAATATTGATTACCAGATTTTTTATTGTCTACCTGTATTGGCTTCCGAGTCTAGGAAGACAAATTTCATAAAGCTGACATTTTGTCTCAATAGTTTCTTAGACCTTGAGTAATACTTCAGCGCAGAGAGCCGAAGAGAAATCCTTACAATTTTATTATAATTTATATTTAGTTTTCGCGTCCTTACTTGAACAAAATCTATCCGATTATTCTTAACTTGTATACGAGAGAACCACTGTGCTTTCCACCTAATGATAAAATTGTGGAACCATATAAAACCTAAAATTTCAAAATGATTTTGAATGGCTAACCAACAACTGAACACAAGATTGATACCCAAATAAGAAGTTTGTATTTCATACAAGTCAGTATGAAATTAAGGATGAAAGACAGTTATATTATTCAAGTTAGCTATCACGCTAGTCAAACTTAGGACAAAGTTAAGAACAAAAAGTGTAACTTTGATTGAGGGTAAGGACGGGGGTGTTAGAAAATGGCTAGTCTACCTCAAGTACTATTATTTACGAGATATGAACTGCACGTATCTGTCACTATTTACTTACAGGAGGTCGAGTCTTATCAAAGGCACCCATGGCAATCTTGAAACCTGCACCTTCGCCCAGAAGAACGTTTTCCTTAGGCACTCGTACATCTTCAAAGGTAATTCCACGTGTGTCAGAACAACGTTGTCCCATATTGATTTCCTGTAAATTAAAAGAACGGTTATATCCAAGAACAAAATTACTATGTACATATATTCCAAACTTATTATAATTTGTATATTATATATATATATAAGATGAGAAAATTTATTTTTTCGTTAAAACAAGTAATAACTGTCGTTTAAGCCCATTACTTTAATATGTACAGATGCTTATCAGAATAATGGAAACACCTGAACGAAAGTGCAACTTACCAGATTAATATGGTGTCGGGCCACCTTTCGCCTTCAGAACAGCCTTGATGCGACGTGGGATGGAGGCATAGAGGTCGTGAATGGTAGCAAGTGGAATATTACACCATTCCTCGTGCAGGGCATCGGCCAGTTCTGTGAGAGAGGATGGAGGTGGAAATCGTCGCCGGAGTCGTGTTTCCAAGATGGACCACAGATGTTCAATTATGTTGAGATCTGGGGATTGGGCGGGCCAGGGGAGGTGTTGAACTTCATCCCGATGTTCCTCAAACCACGCTGCAACAACTCCAGCTGTGTGAATGGGTGCATTATCATCCTGGAATATGGCGTCATTGTCCGGGAACAACATCCGGACCATAGGATGCAAGTGGTCTCCTAAAATTGCGACATAATCGTTGACAGTGATGCGTCCGCGAAGTGTGACCACAGGACCCAATGAAAACCATGATATTGCGGCCCACAGCATCACCGTGCCGCCGCCATGTTTCACAGTTGGGCGGAGACACTGCAGATCATACGCTTCTTTGGGCGTTCTCCACACATAAACACGGCCCGTGGTTTGGAATAGGGTGAATGGTGACTCATCCGACCATACCACACGTTTCCAGTCGTCAACGGTCCAAGTTGCATGGTCGCGGCACCATTTGCGGCGTGCTAAAGCGTTCTGGTCCCTGATGAGAGGTTTGGCCCGTGCAACACGACCCCGTAAGTTCATGTCATGTAATTCGCGGCGGACTGTGATTGTCGAAACAGGTTGGGGGAGGTGCTGATTGAGTTCCTCCGTCACTTGCGCCGCAGTGGCAGGACGGTTCCGCGTGACAATGCGCTTTAATACCCGGCGTGCCCTGTCACTGATGCTTTTCTTCCGCCCACTGTTCCGCTTCCCCGATGTGGTTTTCCCGTGTGTTGTGTAGGCCGTCATCACCTTCGACACTGTCCCTGGCGACACACCTAACACACTAGCCACTGCCGTCACACTCACTCCACATAACCGCGCACCAACAATTTGCCCTCTTTGAAACTCTGAGAGGTCTCCCATTTTACACTACGTCCGTCTGCTGCAGCCACTGCACACTCCTGTTCCACGACGCCTGACGTAGTATGGAGACCGACCTAACACACCACCACCAGCAGTCCGGCGCTGCGGTCGCCACGACACCACTGCCAACCCATACATCTGGCGTGTTGCCAACTACAGGTGTTTCCATTATTCTGATAAGCATCTGTAAGTGGATGTAAAAGACTAATATACTTGAAAACTCATATTTTTCTATATATCGTGCACTATTGTCCACACATTTTTGCCATCGCACATTAAACCACCCTTTTAATAAATAACAGCAGGACGTGTACGAAGCCAATTTCATACAAAGTCTTCAACCTCTATCACTACAAAATATTTTTTACTTGAGGTTTCTTTCAAGTCGACCAAACAAAGCATGGTGATGGCGATGTTCCACGATTCTCCTGTGCGGTTCATCCAATTTCTCTCGCGTAAGCGAAGCGGCCTGGGGTCTTGCATTATCATGGAGAAGGAAGATTGGGGGATCGTAATGTCATTCTTTGGACCAATAGGCCAGTCTGCATTTTTCCACGAGTTCATACTAGTATGCAGCAGTGGCTGTCCGTCGTTCGCGAAGACTTTGCCGGACAATCAGGGTTTTGAACATGGGTCATTCCACGCAAAAATCAGGCAAACTTAGAATTGAGACTAAGCAAATTTCTATGGATCAGTGTAAACGAGGAAAACGCCGAAGGAAGCCCTATCATTTCTTTCCTAACAAGGAAGAAATATTCTAGGAGGACAATGCCAAGTTTCAAAGACCTAAAAGTGTACAGGTGAATTTTAACGTTTTCCAAAACCAACGCAAGCGCCGCATCTGAATATCCTCGAAACATTGTGGACCGATTTGGAGCGTAAAGTGTGACACGAAATTCCGCCTCGTTAATCCCTTCAAGCAACTTCTACATGTTCTCCACTGAATATCTCACAAAGTCTCATTCCAAAGAGGATACAAGCTGTACTGGCAGCTCAAAGCCAACTCAGTATTAATACAGAAACATCGTTAGTCTCAGAAGTATTTCCATTCTTTCTTAACCACTCCATCCCCGTAAATTAATTAAATGGCGCAGAGCCTGGACCTACTTATCTGACAGCTTTCATCCTCAGCCCCTGAGCTACGAAGATCCAACTGAATTATGGAGCTCAGAAACCGTAGGGAGATAATTCATTTAAAGTAACACTATCATCATCATCTTAGAAATAAGCTCAACAACAACGTTGTGTTGAAGAATTACCTGATCTCTACATTTTTTATTTTGAGTTATTATACCGAAGATAAGGGAGTTTAGTTCCTTTGCCAGTATGTATGGACCTGTCATTTATGCCAAAGAGTCTGCTCTACGGCTCGCCCCTACATTTTCCAGTTTTTGAAGATTATGGAAGGACGAAAGACAAAATCACTATTTCGGAAAGCAGGTACTAATGTTTATGGAATTCTACCGGTATATGAAGTAACAAGTGGAGAGTACAGTACAAGGGAAAACCAATTGTTCAAAAACGATTTTCAAGAAGGAAAGAAAAACTTACTCTGGTTTTCCATTGTTCTCGGCATCTTAAATTGTCTATAACGGCTGACTCAGTTGATCCCCTTCATTATTTGTCACGTGGAAATTATCTAATAGAGCACTACAATGCCATTATTAGTCCAGTCATTAGGTATATAAAAAAATACTTGGAAATAGTACGCATGTGTAGTACTAGTACCCAGTAATACATAAAAAAATCAACACTCGTGCATTCTGTGATACGGCCGCCATCTTGGAAAATGGCGGCCGATGTTCAATTTTTTGATCATATCTCGATAACCGTTGGAGATATGAAAAAAATGTTTCGAACAAAATTTAAAGATCTTAAAAGCATACATCATTTTGTTCTTATAACTTCTGTGCTCTCTTACGATTCTCGAGAAAAACACATTAAAAATCATAAAATTAGATTTTTTTTAGAAGTTTATCATGGAAATTAATCTTTAAGATGAGGAAGTTAATCTTGATTAAGCACTCTTGTCTGTTGTTTTTTAAACTATAATGAGCCTTGTTTTATTACGAAAATAAAAATAGTTCAAATGATGTTTATTAGAACGTATTATTATTATTATTAGACTTTTATTTTACAAGGCAAAAGTTAAGGCTGATAGCCTTGTCTTCCACTTAACCATGATACATAATTTACATATCAGAAGAAAAATACACATAAATACAAAATCCTAAGTTGATAAAACATATATACAGACAATACACACACAGCCTACAACTACAAGAATACAATAGTATTAGTAATACATGAACCCTTCCATATAATGAATATCTCTCTCTCTCTCTCTCTCTCGCTCTCCTCATTTTCCCTCCCTTCTTAACTTTATCGATAACCCAATTTAGAACCCTCTCCACCTCAACCCCCAAATACACCCACACCCAATGAAAAAAAAAAATGATAAAGACAAAAATTATTAAATGTGTCGCATTTGAAACGAAGATACAAACTGAAGCACAAGTATGGAGAAAATAATAAAAAAATCATTGAAATTTAACATTCTTTTACACTGCTATGAGTAAGTGACAGGAAGGGACTATGACGCTTATTTCGAAAACTGCTTAGGGAGCTAGCTGTGCGAACTACCGAAGGAAGATTATTCCACTGCTTGATTCCGAACACCACAGAAGATTTAGAATAGGTCTACATTTTGATTATTAAGTTCGACTATTTCTATCTCTGGTTCATCTATGTCCATCTCTGCTGAGTTCTCACATGACAATCCCTCATATTTACCACACATTGCTGAGCAAGTAGACCGGCTATTTTGCACTCAAGAAATCATAGCAGTACTTATACTTACAAGATATTAAGTGCATAATTTTTTCTAGCGCTGGCGGAAGAGTTGTTGGTATAGAGTGGTATATTTTGGTATAAAGCTGTAGCTGTAGGTTGTAGTGGGTGTAGACTGACAATAGAAGGACGGGCATCTAACTTTACGATGGATCCCTCGTTGTTTAGATATGTTGAAAATACTCGTTTACAAATCCATTCCCACTACCAAGGATCCAAATCATTCCCAAGCCACTTCTGAACTTAGTGATATACATGAAAACTGTTGGGCAGCAGCAGTTGATGTTGGGAGTAGCGTGGCTACATCAAAATTACTTTGCACCTCGTTCTTAGCAGTATGTTGGTGGTATATGGAAACTGTGCTCATCTCTTTTTTGTTATTTAGCATACAAAGCAATGATAAAATTCTCCCCTGCAACTGCAACTTGGTCTTTAGTAGCATCTCTGTCGTTGAAAAAACATACTGAATTTCTAAACCATTCTTCTTTAAATAAATTTAGAGACTTTACCTTTCCTTTTCTAAAAAGACTAGAGGTGGTATCACATACCTACATTGCATAACAAAACAGAAGGACATCTTTGATTTCACGATGGATCTCTCGTTGTGTAGATACGTTGGAAATACTCTTTTCCAGCCAGATTGAGGCCTAAATAACCAAATGTTTTCATTTGTGGATCTAGAGGTTAGTAAAACTAAAATGTCTATCCTGAGCAACAACTACTTTATCAGTACCTGTAGCATGTTTGCAGTTACTGTAGTGATCAGTGCGTCAGCATCATCTACTGCTTGATGTATTTCATATCCATTTGAGGCAAGATTACTGGGAAGCAAAGTGATAAAAAAAGCCTTCTTATTTTCAGGATTAGGTAAGGAATAGTAACAAATATGTTCATTACACTGAACTTCCTCCCCCCCCCCCCCCAAAAAAAAAACCCTTGGCACTCATGCCGTAGAGGTGAGATGTGATCAGCATCTCGACTCTTCCCCGCCGTTAATGCCGGTTTTCGTGACCGGAGTCCGCTACCTCTTTATTCAAGTAGCTTCCTAATTGGCCTCACGACGCTGAGTGGACACCGCACAGGCAATACCATCTGGAGTACTGCAACGGTCACCCGTCCAAGCACTGACCAGACCCAGAGCTGCTTGACTTCGGTGATCTTACGGGAACCGGTAGACCAGCTCGGCTAGGGCCTTGCCCCACTGAACTTCAGGAACATGTTTTCTTTAACGTAGCATGTGTGGTGCTTCTTTAGTTGTTGGGTAGTCTGGATAGCCGTCAAAGATAACAGCGTGATTACCAAAATGTGCATTCATATATGACTTGTAAATGCCTACTGTATCATAAGTAGCTGGTCTTGGCCACACTACACAGTGTAAGAGGTACCCTCCATCCTCGACTGTTTAGAATATTATTTTGCTCCTCTTGTTGGAAAGCACTCACTAGGGAGAATTTTGTTGCTTTTCGCATATATGATTCATTGAAAAGGACAGTAGGTCTTGGGGCCAATACTGTATTTCAACTAAACAATTGATTAACTTACTCATCTTGAAGTAATCTACGTGTTGAAAGTAATTTCCACGGCAAACTTCCAAAAAATAAAAAATCCAATTTTTATGATTTTTAATTTAATTTTTTCTCAAAAACCTTAAGAGATAGGACAAAAGTTAACGAAAGAGATGTATTCTTTTTAAGATATCCAAATTTTGTTTAAAACTTTTTTTTTTCATGTTTTCAACGGTTATCGAGGTATGATCAAAAAATTGAAAATTGGCCGCCATTTTCCAAGATTGTGGCCGTAGCACAGCATGCACGAGTGTTGATTTTTGGTATGTTGTTACTGGGTACTAGTACTACACGTACGCGAAGTATCGCTTTTTAGGGAATTATTTTCAGGTAAAACCCTAATATGGACTGTTTTTGGAGTAAGTTGGTTTTTCCCGTGTATCCTTCAAGTGTTTAAACAAGCATGTATCCAGAATTTGGTTTGCGGAGGGATAAATGGGCTTCTGGGAAAATCCAAGGTGTGTCTAGGCATGAAATGTGTATTAAATATATAAAATTATACTAATTCGGCCTAAAACTTTGAACTGGAGGGAAAGGGGGGGGGGGGTTGTTCCAGACACGCAGGAACCACCCCTAAATGATTTTAAATAATTCCCCGAATTAACACGTGTTTTAAATAATTCATCGTTAGCTGAGATATTTCACTGCCAACAAATTACGGTATCATAAGCTGTGAAATCAAATAACTGCTCAAAACAGTTCCATAAACACCTGTTTTCCAAAATCGTAATATTCTTTTTCGTATTTCCCTCATTTTAAAAAAAATGGAAAATGCAAGGCCGAGCTTCGAGGCAGACTTAATAGTAATTTCAATGCCGTTCTTTAGACTGAAATAATATAAGAATACTTTACCTTCCTACCAGGCGTAAGTCCTGGCGTATCTCTATCAACAATGAAACCAGTGAAAGATTTGCCTGCAGATGCTTTGGGATCTGGATTTGTTCTTGCCAGAACAAAATACCTTTGAAGAAGAGAGAAGAATACATTATTATTTTTTTTAAAGTAAGAAGCAATGAATGTTCACATGATTTTGAATCAATATTAGGCTTGAAATCTGGACCTAAAAGTAGCGTATTCCTTGTTTAATAGACAGAATTCGCCCTTCACCTTTACTGACGATATGCAAGATCATTGATAGGAAACAGAAAAGAAAAAGAAAGAAAGAAAAAAAAAAGAGAGAGAGAGAGAGTAGCTTAATTGTAGAGTACTCGACCGACAATCAGGAGTTCCTGAATTCGATTCTTTGTCACAATAACGACCAATCTTACTGTGTATCCAAACTCAATTTACCGATCACACGAAATCTGCACAATAATGCAGCTTATTCACAAGTTGTCACTACAAGGTCACCAAGGCTTCGGAACAGGACTGTCATAACATGCAACTATACTTTGAAATTTTATGAATAAAAATTATCAGGAAGCACTATATACACACTTCACATATCAAAGCCGAACTATGCACAGTTATACTGCAGTGGATTAGAAATCATAGAAGGCATAAAATATAGTATTGTAAGGCTTGAGGACGTCTAATCGATAACTACTTCATCCACTGAAGAAATACGGAGGAGATATCTAACGATTCCTTAATTATCTTAATTGTGAAAGCAGCTAGTGAATGACAAGCGAAAAAAGATAATCGGATTCTTCAGACTATTTTCTAGCTGGTAGGCAGTATCTTCTCAACTTAAATGAGCTACAATTAATGTATCTTCGACCTATTCCTCGAATCTAGTGAATATGCGTTATACATATTTTATATTGCTTATTTATAACTAAAGTTTAACAGAACTTAGCTAAAGGCAAGCACAAATTACTTCATTGAGCAAATCACAAAAGAAATAGGCGTGCAATTGCTAAGGATTCTACAAGGCCTTAAGAACGTGCTGATTCCTTAATACGTCAAAATCTAACAAATGGTCTGTAGTTTCAAAAATAGTGTTTTGCCGATTTTAAACTTTTGACAAGATCCTGCCAGCACTGTTGAGTGAGTGAATAAACTTAGTAAACGAACTGGTGTGCTTGTAAGGGCGGGACCTAAAATGGGCTCCGAACCACTCCGTTCAAAAGACCCCCGCGCGGAAGCATTGCTGACTGTGACACGTCGTTTTAAGAAAATTTAGTAATCTGTTGACTTTGTATACAGATTTTATGCAGTTCGCTCTTCAGTAACACGGTTTATTCTTCAAACATACAGGCAATCGCAGGACAAATAAAGCATTTTTTTGTGCTGCTTCCAAGAAAATTAAAACCCTGCCGTTTTACAT
>JAGDQP010009990.1:13121-44980 GCA_022664845.1 Lepisma saccharinum
TAAGCTCAAAATTATACCAAGTTTGACAAGCTCAAAGCAAGTGACTGCCATTGTTGTTATATGGCATGCTAAAGTGAACTTGTTATGCTACAAGCTGGTAAAGTAGGAACTACTAAGCATACATTATCCTTGCATTACACTTAAAACCTTGCTATATAACCTTGCGGCAAACTGCCAGCAGTGGCAAGTTTGCCAAATAGAGAACTTATGAACTTTACAGCTTTGATTTTGAGTCAGATAAAACTATAACTATTTACTAGCCTTAAGAAACACGGCATAGTCTCCACAATTAAGAATATTATAGCTTCCCATTTGAAAAATATAAGCTTTATTAGGAATGTGATATTTAAAAAATAAATTTGTGTTTAGGTTATTGGTAGTTAAGGAACAGGAACATGGTTTGAAAGCGACTACGTTCTAAGTTAGATCTGAATCGTTGATTAGCAAAAAATAACTGTTTTCATTTTGTACTGTAGATTTATTAGTGGTTCCAAATATCATTGCTAAAAAGTATTTAGCCAGGTCGTATAATTCTATTCCGACTCCTAGAGTCCGAGCAAAAAATCGTAATAAAATGAAATTGTTCTTTTCGGAGTTTGATGCCCCCCCCCCCTCCACCCACATGTTCAATAGGGCAACATATCGATCTAGGAGTTAATCTGAATTTTTCTCTCATTTCTCACCTTCAAACTATATATTACTTGTCTCCGTTGCAACTTGACTTTTTTTAAGTTACCCCCCTACGCAAGGAAAGATGTAGAAGTATGTTACCTTAACATAATTGGGCCTCAAAATAATGGAATACGTGTTTGTTTTTTGTTCTTTGGGATTTTAAAAAAAATCCATTGGTTTCGCAGAAAAAATTAGGAACAATTTTTGTGGAGGGAACAACATTTAGTTTTCTCGTGGGAATGCTGGAAGCTACGGCCGGTACAATTTAATATATCGATATTACATGGAATAACTTTGTCAAATGAGCATTTTCCCACCTCGTACATTTCTCTTCGACTCTAAATAAAGAAAATGTGATGTCATTTTCAATGTTTGTTTCCCCACTAATGCGAATAGAGCAATATGTCGATCCCGGAGTTGATCTAATTTTTTCTCTCATCAAGACTTTTCAAACGATATATTACTCGACCACTTGCAATTTAAAATATTAAAGTTGGTCCCACCTACCCCATTCCTGGGTTCAGAGATAGAATTGTTTAGCTTAAAATGTTTGTCCCACAAATTAATGGAATACAGGTTTCCGCATTTTCTCTACTTTTCTTTCGTTTCTTAAACACTTTTATCTTAAATATATTTTTGGTGAAATGTTTACCACTCGTTATGTATATCTAATTGTTTAAGTTTACCTAATGCTAGCAACCATCACCGGCCCTCCGACCGCTTGAAATTTCATGACTAGACGTACCACTGATATAGCAACGCAATATTTGAAGGAAGATGAAAACATATACGCCTTCCTTTAAAACGACTTTTTAACAGCTGTTAATTGTTGATATTTTCAAAATATATTTCTTCTATTATTTCACCGTTTAAGCCTTAATGGTTCAATTGATCAACACTCTAGAAATGTATGTGAATTCCTTGCTCTATAATCTTTTATGTGATGCCACATATTTGGAGATGGAGGACGTATATTCCTCTCTCTCTCTCTCTCTCTCTCCCTGATTCTAAAGAAACAAGCAAATATTTTTCTGTCTAACACACACACTCTACCCCTTTTTCTCACACACATACCTTTCTTGAACACGCTGCGTGAATAATAAATTACAGTGCCTTTTCTGGTCGATGGCATATTGCTTTCTTAGTGTTTATATGGCGTATAATGAAAGAAAATAATAATCATCTAAGTTGAATTGTTACGAGTCGTTCGGGAAAGAAAGTATACCGTGAAAAATGAAATCAGTTTTTACACGTGTTTTGACTCGTAGGCGCGTCTGCATAAAGAACACTGACAAGCGACAAATGACAACTAATTCATATGGCGTTGTGGCTAACGTCTCGGAAAGCTACTGCGGGGTACGGGTTCGATTCCGAACGGGGTGATGTTTTATTTTTTAAATACTATACAGTAACTTTCATTTCTCTTTTTGTAAAGTATAAGAATTTTAAAATTGTATAAAAGAAACTAAAATTTGCTTTGGTTAGGATTTTTAACACTAGCGTTCCAGTTAGTAACCCAGCAGGAAAAGCTGCTGTTATTTTATCACTGTAAAGAAAAATCAAGGTTACTTTAAACTTGGTTTAAACTAGCCAAGTGTGGGAAAATGTCAGCCAGTTTGTTTGAGGAATATACTTTGCTCAGCAGAATAACCCGTGGAGGAACGGGAAAAGTGCCGGACAAGAAACAATTTGAATGTCATGATTTCGAATCGCTCTTCAAACTGAAATATTTTCTTGCTACAGCCTCGCTCTTGGTCTAGCAACTTTGGTTTAAAAAAAAACAAGGCTTGAACATCTTTGTCCTGAATGATTTATAGCAAGTTTGGCGTGCAAATGTGTAGCAAATTTGGCGGTATGCGGCACCTAGAAAGTTTGCTGCAAGATAGTAGCAAGTTTGCAGCCTTGCAATTCTAAACTTGCTGCAAGTTCGGAGACTTGCAATGCCAATATTACAGCAAACCTGCTGCAAGTTTACAGTGCAGACTGCGATTGCACTCTGCTCCTCAATCTCTTTTTTAATTTGTTGACTTGCTATACGAATCTTATACCGGTCGAGTGGGATCAACGTTTCCGGAATATATTATAGTCATAGCACAACAGATATAAAACTGAAAAGGCAAGCTATTGCAACCATATGCTACAGTTACATTTTGACCTATTGCAGCATAAGATTTCGTTAGTCTTCTTGATGCAAAATTTACTAATTGGCAACAAATAAATCCCTCGTGTGATATTCAGTGCTGTTAGCATAGATGTAACTTTCTCTTGGCATTTTATCATTAATGCTAAGACGGCTTAAACATACACAATTAGTTTATGCAGCAAGCGCGTCTGTAATGTATTTTCTGTTATCTGGAGGTTTAGATGTTGAAATTCGTTTCAGAGTGTGCTGGTAGCCCATTGAAAATATCTTTGAAGCATAGTGTTGATACCGAAGAAATACAAATTGTCGCACGAGTATTAAATATTTAAAAAGGTTAAAGAAAAATGGTGCTTTGTTATGTACAATGATAATAAATTCTGCGCTGTTGTAAAATAATCATCTTGTGAAAGCAGGAAACGTATCACACTTCTCCACCCATAATTGATGCAAAACCAACTTGAACCAATACTGTTCAAATCGCCCTACATATGGTACATAAAGTAAGGAAGTATACATAATTGATAAGATAAATACAATGAATTTTATAGTCTGTAACAGCACTAAGGTATACATAATTGAGGCCAATGCGCGAACTAAACTCTATGTTTCATTTTAAAGGATAGCACAAATGCTTTTGTTGGCGCATACGCCTGAATTAATGAACTAATAAAACACAATATCAGCCGATTTGAGAAGTATATTAAAGTATATTACAAAATACTTTTTTTTTCAGTTTCATTTGGGAGTACAGGAAGTCTTTTTTTCGGTTCCAGTCTCCTTTCCATTATTGAACTGGTATATTTGACAGTTATTGCTATTGTTCGAACAATCATTAAACTATGCAAATCACATGTCAAAGTAGTAAGAGGGCAGGCTATTTATCCAGAACAGCGTATGGCTTATGGGATACGTCTTCAAGATCACAACACACTTCTTGCACGTCGTTCGTTAGTGAGCACTAGGTAAGTAGATGCTTTTTATGGTGATTACACTTGTATCTATTTTAAATTCATAAATTATAAGTAATCATAAATCTAAAATATATACGTAACACCTTGATGATGTAAAGTGCGGAAGCACTATTTTTATAATAATTACCAACCCGTGATTACTTAATATAAATATTTGTTGCCTTATTTCAGTCAGTACTTTAATAGTGTCTTTTATATGTATCAATACTCTTTGGATATGTCCTATAATTGAGTATGATGTCGTGGTGGCATTCCCTAGCAACACAGGATATCGGGCCAATATGAGTCCAATACTGGGCCAAACATGATCTATATAGGTCGTTCTGGTGGTCCATTGTTGGGCCGATATCACATAGTCTGTGCTACTAGGGTATCTAGGCATTTGCTGTATTGTGTGTATAAAACTAATGTAAGGTCATCAAATGTTTCAACGTTCGTACTTTTTGATCAAACTTTTTTCGAGATATCGTTTCAGCTTTAGAAATCTCTTCTGAGAATTGTCATTTGCACCAAAGTGACGAGGATACTTCACTGTCCTAGCACCACATCGTTATGGGACTTATACTGGCGAATATCGCGGCTAATACTTAACTTGGTTCGAGCTCTTATTAATTACCTGTTTACATTGACGTGTTACGATATTCCGACATTTAAACCTATTCTCGAAACATCAGAAACGCTTGTACTTCATCCAGAAAGAGAGCAAGAATACTTGAAAGATTAAATTATTATAAGGTAGAGGCAACAGTTCTCGGCATGTTAAAGTGGATTTTGCAGAAAGTACTTTCTGTAGATTTATGTGTAACTAACAACCTTACTTTTTCACTTCATTGGTAACTTCACGGTTCCTGAGATAATATAATAGCATAAATCTATTCGGTATTTTGCATTATAGTGATATAATTACGTTTCTTTACAACTCTAATTTTCCTCCAGTAGTCGCCGCCCTAAATTTTGGTGGGACCCTATAGCCGTCACACCAATGCATTAATAGTCGTCACCCAACGTACTACAAATATTCGTTTACAAAATATGTGTTGTATTCTCTTCTTTGTCTTCGCTGGAACTTAACTTGACAAAATAAAGTGTACTTGAAAGAAAAGATGTACAGAGAGCTTGCTAGAAGATCCTCGGAGATTCTTCTAAAAAAACGTTGAGTTCACTTCCGGTAGAATATGTACGAATTTAAATATTAAATTTTACTGACGGCCACTGGAAAGAGTGAGGCTATCACCAAAAAATTTTATGATAAATTTAGAATCATATTAAAGTAAATTTAATACTTTCTGAAGTAAAACTTTTAAGTACTTATTTTTTACCAGTAATTGTCACCCGTGAAGAGCATTGGTACCAAATATATTTGACTTGCACCAGTAATCGTCACCCCCAAAGCAGAGAAAGTGTCAGTCAAGGCACGCAAACTTATAATCTGGTAAATAATTTGATCATCAACGAGGCATTTTCCGCACACGCAAAACTGAGGTACTTATACCTAAACTTCAGTGCTTATTCTTTGATGTCCACTTGATTAACAAATTTAGTAACGAACTTGCCGCCCAAACACAAGAAGACACTTCTACTAAACGAAGTAACGCAATGAACATATAAATATTTCCAGTTACGTTCCATATTATGACTGCTAAATTTGTCTGCTTTTGTCACCAAACCATGGAACGTGTTCTTATTTTCAAATGTTTAGTTAAAACATGACGACTACTGGATCAGTGACGAAAACTGGTGCCTTTACCTTATTCGAAGAAATGTCACTGTTGAATATGTCAATGAAGATTTATAAAACTTCTATATGCCCTGCTTAAAGTTATTATGTATTGAAAACTCTGTCAAAGTCACCATACTCTATGTCTAAGTTCATGAAATTCATTTTGGCGTACTTTTCTTCATGGAAGGATACGTGGCTGAGGGAATAAGACAACGAACAACAGATCATAAGATTTTAATAGCCACTGGTCGCGAAGCTGGCCAGACCCATCAGGAGGATAAAAATAATGCGCTTAGAACGTTTCGGACAGCCTATTTGAAAATCGCATGGGATCATATTACCAATTTTGTCAACTAATTATCGTTCCTTATGATGTAATATTTGGATTAAGTTCTCATAGCCGCTGCACGATGTATTCTGTAGATGGACAGCTGTGAAGTTGAGATGTAACATGTACGATAAAAATTCTACATCATCATATTGGATCAATGCCTTAAACTTGGAGATGGACATGCCCAGTTGCATGAATACCAATTCCTTGGATTCTGCTATGTTGCATAGGTTAAATAGGGCCAGTAATGTGACGGTCGACTTCACTATCCGTGCCGATAGAACCATGACTATTGGTTTCCTACAAAAAAATGCTAATTTTAGTATTTTAAATGATATTGTCCATTCTGTCTTATAACGTTTGCCTGTAAGTCTACAATGCAAGTAAAAGTCTTATATTAAATGAGTTATAGTAAATGTAAGTGCTATCTGTACAACATTTTCAATATTCGCCCCCATTTGCTATGCGAGGTGCGCCTGAGTAGATCCTGAATCGTTTACAAACAAAAAATGACATGGGTCGAAACTCCATATTATTTTACAAAAAAACGAGGAGACCTCTGCTGCCTCATGAAGAAGATTCTAACCAGGAAGTTCTACAGACTTTTCTTTTCTATGAAACAGCAGGCACAAGCAAAAGTATTTACCACAAAGAGAATAGCGATTCCAGCACGATCACACTTTTTCTACCAGTTAAGATACAGGAAGAAAAATATCAACCGTCATATCTCTTCGTAACGCTACTGCAGACACTGCCGGATAGATATGTATGGTAGAAGGAAGACAAGGTAAGTCCAACAGCGGACGCGCTAGCGACCGACACTGCGTATGACTTCAGCTTCTACACACACGCTCTCACGCAGAGGAGAAGACCCATCCGCTTGTTGCTGCTTCGAGTTCAACGTTTAAAATAGTTGAGATGACACTCATAGTATATATAATGTTGTTTAGAAATAAATGTTTTCCTCAATTGCGAATATCTTATTACTAGAATTTCTTTCGTGTAATTTTTTTACTTTCCTTGAAAAAAGTCACCGTTGATTAGAAAAATCTCCTTACCACCGTAGAGGTATTGTCTGTTGTGCGTTCTTTTTAAAGTGGTTTCCCCATTTGGCCTAATCCTGTGTGTAAGTTTGTAAATCTTCTTATTTAACCTAGATTTAGAAGTATACGATTCCTTTCTTTTCTATCTTTTCTATGAATGTCCGTATCATGTGGAAGAAGCAAAGTTGGAACAGCATCCTTCTTCAATTTCCTTCTTTTCTTTGGAGAATAATTCATAATCTTTCCTTGCATGCTTTTGTATTCGGCCTCTTTGTCGAAATGCAAAGAACAAATGACAGCAAAAATGTAAACGAAAGTTACGGACTTTATCGCAATATTTTAAATAATTATGAAAATATTTCTAATATAAATTAAGAAAATCAAGGATACAATAGTTTTGAAAAAGAATAGACAGACAAACAAAGCTGGATACAATAGGAAGAAAATCAAGGATACAATAGATCATCGTGTTTGGGAAATGAATGGAACATCAGTTTCTTCACCACTTTTCCCATTTCTTGACTTTATTTTACAGCCATACGCCGCGCACGACGGCATGTTTGTGGAAGTTTACAACGCAATAAATACAAGTTCTATTTACACTATTCACAGTATATAAAACATATTTTACACACATATATAAACGCATACAACACACAATAGTATAATACCTATTAATATGTGTTTTTCATAACTTTTTAACACCAAAAAAGAACAAATTAACAAGCTCAAGTGACACGCAAAATCATCTTTCCTTGCAGACATCAGTGACTCATGTATCGAAGGTGATGTCACGAGAAAAGATAAAGCTGCGCGCGAACTTACTTTGTCTTCCTTCTACCATGATAGATATGAGTTGGAAGCACTTACCATGAAGATAACAAATGACGATTTAACAATCCCAGTATCCAACACAACATCACGCAAAATAACATTGTAAAAGAATACGCCAGTAAGTTACATCGAAAAGGGTATAGAAGAAGTCTCTCTATATAAACAAGAAGAAAAACAAAAGCGAATCGACGATATTTATAAATATAGGACAAAGGAAGAGATACAGGAAAGACTTAAATCAACAACCACAAAAATTTGATTTGAGTTTATTTTATGTCAATCCAGAATTATAAGGGAAATAAATGATAGCCCATTTTCTTCACCTCTTCTGATAGTAAAAAAAGGAAATACACACGACTTTCGCATATCACTTAACCTGAAAAAATGTAACACATACAGCAAATACCTCAGCGTGCCATTCCAATCAACTGAAGATGTTCTGCACAACCTTAAAGGCAAATTACTTATATCAACAATAGACATCTCTCAATCCTGTTTCCAAATTTTGCTACATCCAAAAAAAGTCAACGGTACATGACATTTGAGTTAAATCACCAGAGGAAGAGCTATACTTTCCAAAGATGTGTCATGGGTCATTCAGGATCTGCACAGGCACTCTCCATAGCTACAAGAATATTACTTGAAAACCTACCAGTCGCATTACGAGCTTCGAAGATGATTTGGTCATCGGATCTACAGACTTCAACCAACAGCTAGGAGACCTGGAACTTTTACTTTAACGCTTATGCAAGCACGACTTTAGAGCTTCGTCGAAGAAGACACACATGTATAGGTGACTTGACGTACTCGGATTTTTAGTAAGTGGAGACGAAATATTAATTTCTCCAAAAATTGCAAACAAAATAGGATTCAAAATACAAACCACAAAACGACGATTAAAAAGCTTCATTAGCCTCTGCAGTTTTAAAAGGTCGCTTATAAGGCAGTTTGCGTTAAAAGTAGACCCTTTTCAACAGCTATTAATAAAAGGTGAAAAATTCAGATGGACTCTTGAGCTCGATGAATTATTTGAAAAGCTGAAACAGGATATCAAGGCTCCATCTCTTTCTCATTTTGACGAAAATTAAGAAATTCGCGTGTATACAGACGGTAGCAGCTCGCAAGTCGGTGGAATACTATCATGTTACAACCCTAAAACCGGACGGGAAAAAGTGCTGTCATAATGTTCTAGAAGGCTAACTAAGAGCGCAACAAAGGCCTCAACATGGTCTAAAGAACTCTACTCAATTCTTTATGCACTGCGCATATTCCGGTACTTCCTATTGAATAGGAAATTCACCATCTTCACTGATGCGAAATGTCTCGCCAGACTTCACTCACAGCTCGATAAAATAGGTAAATTTACTATATACCGAATATTTTGGCCGATTACAATTTCGATATCCAAGATCGGCCAGGCGCAACATTTCCAGCCGATTAGAATCTTCCGATGACATAAAGAAAGAGGAACTGGATGGAAAACAAAGAAAGGAACACGGCAAACATACATGTAATGAGAGATGATATATATGAATCAGAAGATATTTATGTTTTTCAGCATAACTATTTAGAAGAAACAGACTCCATACAAAGTAATTTTCGCCACCGAAAAAAAAACGAATATCAAAGAAGAGACGCAGCATATTCGGATATCATCGCGGCTCTAGAAGGCCACCCAACGACAAACGACTCTACATTGCGATCTGTAAAATATTATTGTCTAAAAGACGGTATATCATACCGCACACAGAAACACCCAGATATTGGCATTCTGTATTTATGTATCCCTAAAACGTTAGCGGACGATTGGTTTCAGCATATACATAAACACCCCGCGGTAGCGCATGCAGAATTTACCAAAATATACAGGACCGCTTTAAGGAAATACTACCTACCAGCAATAAATACTTATCTTCTGTATCGCATAAAGCATTGTAAGGAATGTAAGAAGATGAAAAATTACCTAAGAAACGACAGTCAAAACTGCTACACCACCCTATAGTCAAGATAGCCGAGCATTTCTTTTTTGACACTCTGGGATCATTCCAAACGCAAGACGGAAAGAACAGGCAAGTGTATGTATGGGTGGAAGCAGCCACTCACTCTTCTAGGAATCTATAAGACGAATTGTAGATTCAGTAAATGCGGATACCTTAGCAGAATTCCTAGAAGAAGACGTCATACTAAGGTTTGGAGCGTTTCGTTACCTATCGCTCGATAGACACCCGATACACAAGACTAAGAAGATGTAAGCACTAGCAAACAAGTATGATTTTGAATTTCGATTTGTCCAAGCCTATAATGACAATTCGATTGGCCTTGTAGAAATCTTCAACAAAGTGCTTCAGCAAAGTCTGAAAATTTACGTACAAAGGAACCCGAATTAAAGGTCAAACCTAATACCATTTACAATCTTTGTTATCGATACTATGGTCCAAAGTAACGCCAAGTTCTCGTCCCACTTTCTTCAGTACGGATATGACGCCACGGCACCTGCCGATTGCCAGTTAGGGACAATACCGTATTCGCAGGTGGACAGAGAGAGACTCTCAAGAATAAGGGAAATAATAAAATTTAATTTAGACAAAGCTTACAAGCAACAGAAGAAATACATTGATGCAAGGCACTCTCAACAGGAATTCAAGAAACTAGATGCCGTATTAATCTTCAATCCATATCGTAAACCAGGAATATCGGAAGTTTGGACACAAATTTATAAGGGCTCTGGAATCATCATGGAAAAGATGTGCAAAGTTAAACTTGTACGAAGTCCAAAAGCCGGACAATATCCGAGAGAAGATACAGGACATCGCCGTGGATAGGTTAAAGCCATACTATGCAGACAGCACAGAATTCGAACACTTACATGAGAAAAACGAAGGAGGAAACAATGGCAATGTCCACACCAAAGCTCAAGATGACAAGCAGGAAAAATGGGGATTCTTTTTTGTAACAAATGACAGGCATACCCACCTCCTCTACCACGTAATGTTTCCCCTGAGGGAGCGCCTTAATTGCCACCGCAATCCCCAGTGTAACTGAGTCTGGCGCCGTTACTTTTTTATTCAATTTATTAAGTCTTTTAGTCAATTTATTATTTAAAAAGTCTCTCGTGCAAAACTATATTGGCTTATGTTTGAGGTACAAAGTATCTCAATTAGTTTCTCTTTAATCTTCTTGTTGCAGTCGATGTAGCCCAAACAACGGCCTGTTTTATGGCAGGCGATGGCCCAAGTTGTTTGCAACTACTTGGCAGAGAAAGGAAGTTTGAAAGTCCAATCTCGTAGCAGATCTGGACTTAAGAGTTTTGCCTATCTGGTAGCAGATCATGCCGTATTAAGAAGCGGTCTATCTCGTAGCAGATCAGACCGAGGAATTTAGGCCCTTCTCGTAGCAGAACCGGCCAAGGTGAGGAGGAGGAGTGGACGTGACTATCCGTGGATGCTGCGTGTGCCTGCGTAGTGCCTGCTGCTCTGACTCGCCGGCTTTTATTCAGTTCTGGTCTGCTGACTCTGCAGTACTCCGCTGCTGTCTTCTGCTCCGTTGGCTGCATTCGGTCGTCGTGGTCGGCTCCGTCCCTCTTCAACTACCATTTGTTTACGAGTATGAGCACATGTTTTTACTCGTTAGCGTACTCCACCGTTTACTACTACTTGTTTGTAAACAAACAGCACGTGCTTCGCGTGTGCTGTGTTAGCACATGTGTTTATACACATTCTGCAGCTGATTACTTGTCACTTTACAATATTGTTAAAAATAAAATTTTGAAACATTTACTATGCGTATGTTCTTGATCTACTTTGATAAATGCCAATGATTTATGACCCAAACATGACCTGTCAATTGTTCAAATGGAATACACTTGTAGACGTAGAAAGTTCAGATCTTCGAGATCAATTAAGAATGTCCTCGATAACTCATGAATAAATATATTTTCTGCAATAAATAAATAAATTTTATATTTCTGAAATGACAGTAGTTTAAATGTAATTTAGTAGGTTTGAATGTAGTTACTAATTACATCTTGTCATAAGCTACATATTTTTCCACATGAGATTATAAACTATTCACGAGGAAACTATCTCCGGTGAGGCACGAAAATCAGCATGGAACTTCCGTAGCGCTTTTATGCTATATTCAGATAAACACTCCTGTAGTACTACGTTTTGGGGTTTCGCGGAACACGAGTTACAGGACTTCAAAGTTTTCGAAACTTTGTTCTGAACGCCTGAAAGGTAGGCAACACTTCATACATGTGTGTTGAAGTTATGCATTTCCCATTCACTTTTATATAAAATGTTGCGCGGAAGAAAATGTAAATGAAAGAGTAACATGAGGTTTCCATTTTAATTAATTGATCTGATCTCTGCCAAATCCGAATATTATATAAAAATATGATGAACAAAAGGAAACTTCTCATTCCATTAACCGTAACCAATTGATTTTCAGGAGGATCCTGACACACGCCACTTTGAATTTAATTAAGAACGTCCCATCGTGATCAAGCATTGCATGGTGCCCTAATTTATTGTGGTCTAGATACAGAAAGTGAAAATGTCTTAAATGACAACATGGCTCAACTAACACATCATGTCAATGGTTTATTGGTTCTATTTACAAATGAATGTAATAATGAACTAGTTCTTTGAAAACTTTGCATGAAATTGTGTTTGCAACTCTCAAATATTGTAAAGTGAAACTTGGTAGACAAGGTAATATTTTACACTATTTAACGTTATGAGCATTTCAAAATCCATCATTAGTATAAAAGAACTGCTGGAAATATCACTATGATAAATTTAAACATGCAATCTCATATATTTTGATCCAACAGAACCCAACCCCTCTGATGAATACGTAATGTCGCGAATTTCAGTTCAGCATTGCATGTTGCGAAGGACAAGCACGTAGGTTCGAATGCTGCTACCAAACATCATGCCCGATTGGAAATTAGCGGGCAGGACATTAATTATGGTAGTAAGTCAACATTGGAATCGTGAAATTGATAGAAACACCGGTGGTTTTCAGTCACCATGTTTGGCAGCAGGGTTTAAACTCACGTTCTTCCCCTTGCCAACATGCAATGCCGAACTGAAATTCACTGCGTTAACGTATTCATCAGAGGGTTTTCGTGCCATTGGAGCACAAATAATATATAGTACGTTTAAATTTATCATAGTGATATTTCCAGCAGTGGTTTTATACTAATGATGGAAGTTGGAGCGCTCATAACGTTAAAACAATGTAATAATATATTACATTACCTATCAAGTTTCACTTTATAATATCTGAGTTCTAAACGCAATTCCCTGCAAAGTTCTCATGAAACTAGAGAATGATCACATGCTTTCTTAAATAGAACCAAAAAGATCATATGCCAATTGACCCATGTTATCATTTAGAATACCACTTTTTGTCACTAGACCAGAATATAATTGGACACCATGCAATGTTTGACCGCGATGGCACATTAACCCTTAGAGTCAAAAGGGACGTGTGTCGGGATTCCTGCTGGAAAACAATTGATTATGAAATTAACGGGATGAGAGGTTTATTTTGAGTCACCCTATATGTATGTAATATTCGGATTGGGCAAAGATCGGGTCAATCAATTAACATGTGAACATAAACATTTTATATAAAAGTAAATGGGAAATGCATAACTTCAACACATATGTATAAAGTATTGCCTGCCCTTCAGGCGTTCAGGACAACATTTCGAAAACTTTGAAGTCCTGTAACTTGTGTTCCGCGAAATTCCGAAACGTAGTACTACAGAACTGTTCCTTTGAACGCATCATAAATGCACTATGGTAGGTTTTGCCTGATTTTCGTGTCCCACCGGAGACAGTTTCCTTGTATGTAGCAGATTTACAAAAATAAAAAATATTTATATATGTCAAAAAAGTGGATAAGACAGTGGACAACAAATCACAACATCGTGGATTTAAATCCGGTCATCGGCAAGTAACAAAACTTTCAACTATAGTTTCTTAAAACAGTAAATATCTCTCAGCGATCAATATCGGAATATCTGCAAAAATGTTTGCCAGTAGATATTGATCGATGTTGGATAATACCGGGTAATATTGAATTGCTACTGGGGTGGTTACAGTACTCTATAATGTCATTGTAGGGTTTATCTCCTAGCTTGTCTAGAATCTTACGTAACAGAATTATTCGTCGCTTATTTTTACTTCTAAATGTTGCTCACACTTCGTCGTCACGTTTGATAAAGAAAGTCATCAAGTAACTGAGTAACAGCCTTACATCTGTGCCACGTGACTGAATAACAATGTGATTGTAACCTTGCTCAATAGCCAAGTTTGAATGTGGTACAATTCGGTAATCATTCTCGTCAATGTTACTATTCGGTTTCTTAATACAAGTTAATAATTTTTTCATTGTTCAGGGTTAGAACAGCATGCAAAATGGCCAGAGCTTATTGATATAAACACAAAGCCTTATATTTAGAAAGATGTTTGCTAGATCAACGATTCCGCTGATTCTTGCTCTCTGCAACTGAATAGTATCTGTGAAACTGTGGTTGATAACAAGGTTTACCTGTCTCTTGTAAATCTAAAATGTTCAGATCTTTTTCAACACTTAAAAATGGCACATATAGATCAAATAACTATTCAATGCACTTTTAGAACAATTAACTATTTAGTCTCACTGATGAGCATTCTCTGCAAAATGTTACTACTGCATTTTCTTTATCCGCCATTTCTCAATGGCGAAGGTAACAAAAACAATAATTTATGTATTATAAATTCTCAATTTTCCAGTCTTGATTTCCGCCATTTTAGAAACGCTAGTTATATAAAAAAGCAACTAATAAAATAATATTGCATTTCTATTTTTTCAGTCTCAAAAGCATATTTCGACGCCATTATGGACATTCAAACAGACGTTTTAATATTAGATTTTTCGAATCCGCCAAGGTACCCAGACTATCACAATAATGTTGTGTTTCTATGTATCAGTCTCGAAAACGTATATTTGAACACCAAGATCAGAATCCTTAATGAATTTTAGTATCCCATTTTTCGAATTCGTCGTTCTCCAAAATGGCGTATATATAAAAATAACCAATAATGACTACCAAACAATATCATATTGGTATTGAGCAGCTATGAAAGCATGAATGTGACACCATTATTTTTAACATTTCAAATTTATGCGTCCTCCATTTTGGAAAATACCATATATCGGAAAAATGTTCCAAAACTGGAATGTACCCATGCGAAAAATAATCTGGTATGAACATCAAGTGAATCACGTTAATAAAATTATCATGCACCAATTAAAAATTGCACATATAGTACAAACAACTGTTCAGCATTTTGATTAATTGGCACAGACAACATACACTTAGACAATGATAAACATTCTGAGTAAAATTATATTATCCCATTTCACGTATACACAATTTCAAAAATCGAATGTTACTAACACAACCATTTACACGCACAAAATACGAGAACCCTCAAAAACTTATATTTCAATATCGCAATGAGTATTTTAAATGATTTTTTAAATTTAATTATTCTTATCCGTCATTATAGAAAATTGCAGATATAAAGAAAACTACTTATACTACCATAAAAAAATTGTATTTGCATTTGTCAGTCTGGAAAAAATATATTTCACACCATGATAAGCATACTAAGTGAATTTTTAAAATTCTATTTTTTGCATCCGCCATCTTGGAAAGTTGATACCGGGAAAAAGTCCCAAAATTCGTAGGTCTATCCAAGAAAAAATAATCTAGAATGACCCTAAAACACATTCCATTAATAAAATTCTGCACCCATATATATGTTTTACGGAACACTCACCTATCTACTAGTTTTCGAAAATCAAAGATATCCTATAAGATATTAAAACAAATCAGTTCTTGAAATTATTACGAATTGCGTGTTTTCAAAGATATGAACTAGTTTCACTCGAAACGTGTTGTTTAACAATACGCTTACGAGCATGCTTAGTAATCTCTATTAATGAACACGAAAAAATAGTTATATATCTCATTAACATTCAAATCTTACGAAAATCCAGTGATCATTATGATTAACGGAATTGAAAATTAGGTGAGAACAATACTTTACGTAACTCGCTAAGTTCAACTTTCGCAACAGAGATTTCACGATGTATAAAGAATATATTTAAAATGCAAACGTACTGTTCTGGCCTGATATTTGAAACTGAACCATTCATAACTACAAAATAAATTTAAGATGTCTTAGATTAAGAATGCATTATAGAAACTATTTTACAAAGACATCAATTAAAATAAGATTTAGTTAAAATTTGAAACAGAATTTGAAAGTTGCAAAAGTATTTGAATTTGTTAATTCTGAAATGAAAAAATAAAAAATCAGTGATGATATTACAAGCTTATCAATTTACAGTGGCGTATCAGTAAATAGCAAAAAGCTTTATGAGTATGAAATCCTACTATATTTTGTTTCGGAAATCAGTAATACCACAATATTAAAACCTTCGAGACCTACTAGCTTCATTGTAATCAAAACAAAACGTTTCCACAATTGTCTTTCAGAATTGATCAGGAATTGTTTTAAAAACATGAAATTGACAGACACTAAATTACACTTCTGCGTTTTTGTCGTAACCTTACAAAGGGTATACTATACAAGGTGGTCCACCTAAAACAAGCACCTCAAGTATCTCAGCTCTATTTCATATAAAGCTTTGAAATGAAAAAGTTAATTACTAAGTTGCATACGACAAATCAAATCGTAATATTTTCAGAGTCAGTGGCAGGCCGGGAATACCCATACCAGTGGTAATCTCAAAATTTTAAATGAAAAGTGGGGTAACTATTCACTTCTTTGGAACAAAAAGTAAAAATCGGACAACTTTTAGAGGAAACGTATTGTAATATTACCTACGTATAGCAGATACGACCGCCAATAATTATTGGAATGATAGAACGGCGCCTCAAATTAACATGTAAAATAACTCTGTTACTATTTCACATAAAGCTTTGAAATAAGAAGTTGATTACTAAGTTACATATGGCAAATCAGATGGCAATATTGTCAGTGTTAGTGGCGGACCGAGTATATCCATGCGGGGATCAACTTCAAAATTTTAAATAGAAAGTGGGGCAAACATACGCTTCTTTGGAACAAGTAGTAAAATTGGAACAAATGAGGCGTATATGCGTACAAAAGTTTATGCCATATCCTTTAACAAAGCAAATAGACTTTTGTTTGTGCATTCGCCTCAATGAACATTTACAGGAAATATTTGTTTAATTATTAGCTACAATATAGCAGTCGTGATAACCAATTGTTACTGGAATGATATTTCTGCACCTCAAATAACCCCTATACAGACCTTTATTTAAGTTCGTTCCCCGTGTTAAAAAATTGTGTCATCAAGGCTAAGGGTGAGCCCAACACTGTATTAACGACCAGTATTTCCGAACTCAGTGGTTGGATTTCCACTTAGTTCATTTTCAGTCGGGTGTCAGGATTCTTTTGGTCACAGAATGTATGCGTAAAAAGTTGTCTGATTTTCTGTTAAGTACGTACACTGGATTTACTCATACCACTACCTCGTGATACATCACGGAAGCTTGTATGAGGATCAATCTCAACAGCAGCTAGCACATTCGGACTTCCTATTTTCCCAGCTATTGGTTTCGTGCGTACACGTTTTCGAGGCGCAAAACTACCAGTTTCCCATATCTGCTCATAAAGGCTTGCAAACGTTTGACTCGAAGGCTGACGTCTATCAGGATATTTTTCAGCGTACAGAATACGTGCTTGCCTGGCAAATTTCCTAATTCACCGTAGGCTAACAATATGTCAGCTTTTTCCTGAGTTTGTAAACACCATTATGAATCCTCAGTATTCTGCTACTAAAATATACTTGGGAGATGTATTTGGTTCAGTTAACGTAACTATTCAACAAACTCGTCTAACGACGAAAGATTGTCTTTTATTTTGCTTTCTTTCTATTTGATGTTTGGGTTTATGGACGAATAATGTTCTAGTTTTAATATTGTTGTCCTTGAAGTTTATTCTTGTTCGTCTGTTCTCTTTGTAGTCCATTTCTTTAAACATACAATAAAATATAAAAGACAAAACAACTAATCATCGCATGAATAATACCTTGCAAATATTGTCTGCGATGATATACCAGATTTAGCCTACCATGTAAACAGCGCTTACAGGCTTGTTTAGCAATAGCTTATTGCAAATGACACCTTTGTTTGATTTGCCAAATTTATAAATTGCTAAGGGATTATCCTAAAACTAGTTATTCTTTCAACGTACTATCTGTTTGCGTAGAAACGCAAAGATTTAATCCCTGGTTGGGATTATATTCAGAATCAACAAACGGGAATGAAATCCTCAAACACCAGGGAAAATTCCCGGTTTTCCCCAGCCAAATCGTACACTGGATGACAATGTATACACTCAGACCATTCGAATTCATCTCTTCTTTGTTTTACAAATAGAAACTCTTTCAGTAATGAAGATTACACATTTGTGTTAGAATATTGAAATAAAGATTGAAATAGATATTCAAAGTAATAAAATTCCTCTGAGTATCCGAATGGAACACACGAATTTATATTTAAAATGGTATTTACTATGAGATACGCTGGTCGGAATTATAAAAATACTGTCCGTATGTCTGTCTGTGCGACGATAGATAAATGTATAATAGGTCAATTCAATAACAATCGGTTGTAGTAGCTGCTATACCGTAGGTAATATTACAACATGTTTCCTCTAAAAGTTGTTCCATTTTCACTACTTGTTCCAAAGAAGTTAATAGTTACCCCACTTTCCATTTAAAATTTTGAAGTTGACCCGACGTATGGATATACTCGGTCCGCAATTGACACTGAAAATAATACAATTTGATTTGCTATATGCAACTTAGTAATCCACTTTTTTAGTTCAAAGCTCTATGTGAAATAGGAGCCGAAATATTTTAGGTGCTCGTTTTAGATGGACCACCATGTATATATGGGGAGTAAGGGTAAAGAATGCAATTGCTTTCTCGTCCCTTTCGAACTAGTAGGCCCATCTCTTAGTTCAGAATGAGTACAACGATGATGTAATATACGTTGCAATGTACTTAGAACAATTATTGCTCACATTAAACGAATGTTTGTATTCATTGTGTTTCAATGGTACGCCAGTAAATTTCGAACAAGACAAGGTTTGAATTGGAAAAATGGGGAGAGATGCAACTTTTTCCAGTAGTCTCAGTTCTATGTTCTAGTGAACATGTTACATGTCCCTCAAGCTCCAGACTGTGGAACCGAGTCTATGACGTAATCAATATGGCTGCCATTAGAATTTGTAGAGCAATCCTTTAAACTCACACAGAATTACAACGAGAATATATTTTTTTTTACCAAATTAAAGACTGAATAATTGGAAAGTGTATACGTAGCGATATGCTACCCATATCTAACATTTTCTCTAATATATAGTTACCAAAATTAGAAAATATCATTTTTCAGTATTCTTTTGAAGTTTCTGTGTAAATAACTAGGTAGAACTGAGACACAAGGAAGGGCAAAGTTCGTCATTAGAAATGTACAAGCTTGTAAGGCCTGTAAAATGATCCTAAGATGTTTTTTTCTATTGTTAACGATGAAAGAAGCTACGTGAATGTATTTACCGTAAGGTATGACTATTCAATGTCCAGACTATACGTTCTGTGTTACATTTTTTCCAAGGGATAGTAAAACATCTGTTCCTTTAAATATCGAAAACATCTCAACATTGTCAATATCAGCACTGAATGTCAAAATGAAATTCCACAAACAATGAGGCTTGTTACACTATAATTAATTTTATGTCTTCACAAAAAATAGCTATTCGAAGATGTACAATTTGTACATGACATCTTAAACTTCCGTATCATCTTTTCCATAAAGAGGTAACGAAATCTCCTGCAGAAAAGATTCATCATCATCATCATCATCGAAATCGGGAAAATTAGAGTTGCTACACCCACTACCACTGCAGTATCCGCACGAAACAAAGCACTGTAAACCAGCTCTTTGACAACCACAATTTCTTTCACACCCAGTCTCACACTTGCAAGATGTTGACTTTAAGATGGAGCTGGGAGTCACATGTTCTTGAGTTAAAACTGGCTGCAGAGAACCATTTTCAAAGACACATCTCACGAAGTAGCAAGTCGTTGCTAGTCCATTGTTGCATCTGAGGGTAAACATGTTTTGAATGTTGTCATGCAGCCGCGGATGTTGAGGGAAGCCGAGCAAGTTCCACTAAGACTTGATAGTGGAAACAGTGGCAACACGGATATCAAAATCTATTCAGTGATGTTGTTCCTTTAGGAGTACCGTACAGGCCAAATATAAATTGCTCACTTACTTCTGCTACTTCTGTTGCATTTGCATTAGGATTATTGAATACTGAAGTAATCAGTCTTAAATTAGGCTCTGCTTGAAGGAGACTGAATGCTTCTTTTACTCCTTGGCCAATGATGTGGTGTCACATCCGGGGACAGCATTCAGAAAGAAAATTCGTTGCTAAAAGTAAATAGACACTTTATCAAGAACAAGTAACACAACGGGTACATCTACATCTGCATCAACAACTACATTTACCTTCTGCTCTGCCATCTCCAGTGCTGTTCTAACTATCAATGTATCAACATCAGTCTGTGCTGGCTTCATCAAACCTTTCTCAAACTCAAAAGTTTCTGAAGTGATTCATCAATTTCTTTATCCTCTGGTCAGCTTTTCTTCCGAGATGATGGTATCTTGAAAAACGTTTTGTAGCAGCTACATCTGGATACAGCAGCATCCAAACCAATAACACTTTCCACTTTGGCTGCTTCCGTTCGATCCCACTCATCATTACAGGAATTAGCGGTACTCAAAATTGGCTATTTGCTCTTTCTAGATCCCAATTCGTACAGGTTTTGGTGGTCTAGAAGAAGATTATCAAAGGTGATATCACATTCCTTTCCACGAAAGAGGAAATGCTGTTTGAAATCAAAGGATCTCTGGATCTCAGCTATGGGATTTTTAAGGAGATTGTTTAATACAGGCTGGAATACTGTGTGGACGTGCTATTCCTATGACAAGTTGCATGGTCCCAAATTGCCGCAGCACTTTACAGTTTCCTTCTTTACGTTGAAGACTAATTTTCTATCCCACAAGTAAACGTTTTTGTTTCATCTTGTGACAGCAAGGTCTTGTTCCAAACATGCGTACCTCCTCCATCTTCGCAATACAAACAATTCGTAAGATACTCAGAAACCGGAAAAACACTAAAGATACATTGCTTAAGTGGTAATACATTGCTAACTGTATTGAAAGTATACATAGAAGCATATCTAACACAAATAAATGGTTCAGAAGTTCATGTTTTATATATAGCTTAGCAATAAATATCACGCTAATAAAAAAAGTGTGGACATTTTAAAGATCTTTGAATGTACAAATTTAGTGTTAGTCCACTAGATAGGCAACAACTAGGAAAACCTTAAGTGATAGTTTACAGTTTCACACCCAAATTAAAATAAGAAAATCCCGTTTACTGTGCAAATACGTGCGTTATCTTAAAATGTACTGGATTCCGCATTGCCCGTTGTTTGAGGTATTCATGCGACTCCTCGGTGACGAACTAAGCAGATGGTTTACTATTCCTTTAAAATATTCATATGTACTGGAAGCTCTTGATATGAGTATTTAAAAATTAATTGTGCTGGAACTTAAAAACTTGTAGAACAGAACGTCTAGTCCAGTTAGTGAATAATCATACCTTAAGGTGAATAAATTCACATAACTTCCTTTTATTATTAAGGATAGAAAAACATTTTACGATTCTTTTACACCTCACATTTGTAATGTCAAGCTTTACCATTGTGTCTCATAACTTTCTAGGGTTTTACATAGAAACTTCAAAAGAAGATTTAAGAAATATTCTTTTCCACTTTTTGTTAAATATATCCCCAAGGAAATGTTAGTTCTATGTAGCATATTGCTACGTATACATTATTGAATTATTGTTCGTTAATATGGAGGAAAAAATACATGTCTACTGTATTTCTGTGGGAGTTTATAGGTATTTAAAAATTGCTCTACACATTCTAACGGCAGTCATATTGATGCCGCCATAGCCCCTGTTCAACCACGCGCAGCTTCAGGACTTTTAATATCTTGACTAGGACATAAAACTGAGGCTATTGGAAAATGTTGCATCTCTCCTCTATTTTTCCAATTTATTGCCTAAATGAACTGGACTGGGACATGAAACATTGTTTTTGTTCTTTTGCCAAAGGAGTCGAGATGGAGTTTCATCGTTTTCCCTTCGTTAAATTATAATTTCCAATTGATTGTTATTTACTAGTAACTTAATGACGAAACTATATTTATCATGTAGAAAGTTGTAAAAATCATACTATTCTTTATTGCAGGCCGATCAGATTGCTTCGGTACACTAGAGACCGTGAGAGACGTATAGTGACATTGTTCAAAGCAATTTACACATCAATAAAGGAGTTCTTTATCGGTTCATCTTGGACAGCACTCAAATATTTCGGAAAGCCTTCAACAAACTGGTTTGCAAGGTATGAAAAATGTGGAGTTTGCTTGAATCTAATCTTAACATTTTAATTACCTGAATGTCTGGTATTATGTAGTCGAATTCCGTCCAAGAAAGTTTTGACGAACATCTGTGAGCGATGGAAACGTGCTGCATTGGCAATCCCGCATAACGAGTTAATAAACCAAATATCATACTGAAATTAATCACACCTGTTATGTTCTTGAAAAAATCATGCTAAAATAAGGAATGAAATGCCAAATATCTTGAAAACTGCAACATATAGATAACAGATACTACATGTTTAGCCTCTCCCGCTAAACGCCGATTTCGACTAACATAAAAAACAATATATACACTAAATTTAGTGACCCAAGAACCAAATGATGGCAAATTTCCAAACATTTTGCGAAGCCAATAAACTTTCTCCAAAACAGTAAAAAATATCGTAAAATTAATTAGATATTTCGCTACAATATCTACTATAATGATCAATATATTATATTATCAGAGTTTCTTCGACTATTCCAGCAACGGTAATTCCTAAAAAGTAAACGACCGTAACATATGAAGGAGAAAAATATTTCGGAAAGCCTTTTAGGATCGCATGGACTAACGTTAAAGAAATTTACATGTGTAATTTTATGATCCTAAGAGGAAAGAGGATCGGATGTGTCCTATCTTGAAACATGAAATAGGTACAGATACAGCAACAATAACAACATTATTCACCCAAAGAGCTACAAAGTTATACATGGCTAGTTTTGATTAGCTGCAACGCAATCTAAGAAACGTTTGTATTAAAGCGAATTTTAACGAATGGAAGTCACAACAACTTAATACCTTGGGAAAACCCATGATACGCTGGCCGGAGAAATCCCTTTCCTTTACTACACATACGTACGACGTTGATATGCCTTCGTAATCAATTTAATCGGTGTGACTAATGATTATGAAAACAAATCTTAAGGTAGGAAACATCTATGTTTACAGTGAGGGCACCAAAATCTAATATCGATGGCGGGGTGGCTACTGTACATATCTTAAATCATTTTTGGTAATTCAGTGAGTCATTTTAAAGGCATATTTACAAGTGAAGATCTACATTTGATTTCATATACTTTTGTCTTTTTTATCGTAGTTTAAAACAGAAGTGTTCCGTTATAGTTTTCTACCAAAGATAATGCTTGTTAAGAGATAAGACATGCCTGAGCCTTAGCCAATCACAAGCATCTTAGTAGGACAAAGATCTTGATATAATACAGTACATGACCAGTAGCCACACATCACTTCGAACGAGTTCATGCTGATCATAGAGACTGGAATGGTGTAAAGTTTCTGTTTGCGTAGAAAGTTATTCGAAACTATTAGTAACATGGATAATTAATTCAACAAACACAGAAGAAACCTGGCAGTCTCAAGCATATTTATAATTGCATTGTCACCAGAAAATGTTAGTTACTGATAACAGTCCACATTCTATTGGTAAAATGTCGAGCAGTTTTGTATGAAGAATGTCATCAGATTGGTTCGCGTACCGTTTATACGTGATCATTTTCCTGCAATAGATTAACAGAGACGGAACTTCAAATGAATAAGTCACACTAGACAAAATATATTTAAAGAATGGCTCCCGAGTGGAATATTTTGTGCGTAAAAGGTTGAAAATAATATGAAAGAGTTTCTGGTGTATTCCTACTAGGGCTTAGTAAAGCTACTAAAGTCGCTAAAAATTTATTGATTGCATAACAGCTCAGGACTCATTATTATTCGTTAGGGAAAGAAAGGCAACCCTCGTATGAATCAGACTGTACTTTCTAATGAAGGAAGTGATGGTAATTTAGTTTGGCTAATAAACAATAGACAAGAAAGATCATGATTTATGACACATGAAGTTATCAGGAAGCAATGTCTTAATGTACATAATCTTAATGTAGATGCACAGGTTAAGCTTAACATTAGCTTAAGATAAATAGAGCTTAGAAGTGGAAGAAGACAATGGGAGTAAGCATCAAGGTGGGACATAAGCGCACCAAAGCATAGTCTTAATGATGGAAAAATCAAGCAGAAAGATAGCATGATGCCTGCTTAATCGAAGAAATATGTTCACACTTTATAGAGTATGTGATCAATAGTTTCAGAACACCTACCAAAAACTGAAGGAGAAGCTTGAGCCACCTTAAATCGGGAACACTGGCAGTCAACACGTTGTTGTCTTATACTTAATTCCGATGACAACCTGCAATATCCCAAACATACTTTCAGGTAGCGGAAGATTTCTTGGTGAATAACAGCCCATTTCTCACAAAGTTCCGAAATAAGACGAGGTATCGATGAGTTTTGGGGTGGTCTAGCACAAAGTTGGAGTTCCAAGACGTTCCAGAGATGTTTTATCATATTCAAATCAGAATTGTACGCTGGACAAACCATTAGTCTGACGTTGTATTGCTAAATCAATTCCTCTCAATCTTTGCAAGATGAACAGGTGATCGGTCGTGTTGTAAGATACAATGGTCATTGTCGATTGTAGGCAGCAGGATAGTGCTTAACCGCGCTCCGTTACCTTGTACCATGACATTGCCACGTAAAGCAATAACAGGGCCAAGACCCCCATAACCACTGGATTTTACAGTCGGTACTATAGAGGCTGGTGAAAATCTTCCGCCCGGCATTTGCCACACCCGCAGCCTACAATCGGGATTCATCACTCCAGTAAACGTTTTTCCACTGTCTTATGGTTCGGTTTTGGCGTTCATTACACCAAACAAGGCGGCGCTTGGTATTTTCCTGTGTGGTGTGGGACTTTTGAGGTGACATATTTACCAAAGCGTAGCAAGAAAACAACGCATTTCCGAAACAAGTTAATATCACCACGCTAATTACCGAGCAGAAATGAGTCACCAAAACAATTTTCACAAACCTGTCATTCTCATGACTGAAAGACTTTCTTTTCGGTGTGAGAAAGTGAACTTGTGTTATTTTGCATCTACTGGTTTCAACTGCCTACAATTCATTATAACCATAGTTATACCTCACTGCTTAAATTAAAAGCCTAGATGAATAAGTGGTCATATGTTAATTTAAAATATTGTATTATAACCAAATAAACATACATAGAAACATCACCATGATTCAATATACTCAGCCCTTGCACGAATAAACTCATCCGAGAAACACTGGAGATTGTGCACACACAATTAGAAATAGAACCGCTCGAAACAAAATGGAACTTATAGCAGATGCTACCTCATGTTTGTTCGGCGTTCAGAGTAATATTTTGATTTTAATACACTAAACAATATAGCTGACTTCTTGGAATCCTAGACACATTAGCGCCTAGCTACCGCCCACCTCTATCTTCACTGGGCAAACTATTGCAATAATATAGCCAAATAATTTAGATCAGAAAATGCATTTATTGTGAATTAATAAAACTGCTGACTTCTAAAACGTGTTTTAAGATTTTCACACGGTATGTCTGACATTTTACTAATAAAACTATTTTTCGGATATTTGTTGTGGTTTATTTGTTTGGATACCGCCAGGTTAAAAGTACATAAACCACAACGAATATCCAAATAAGAATTTTATTAATAAAATATCCAGTTATTACTTAATAAACCCGAATAGTTCACAAGTTACGATATCCGAACTTGACTCTACTATCAGCAGAGTTTGTGCCAAGATGCACCACAAGACTCCATGAGAAATTGTGAGGAGAGGACAAACTATTTCGTCAATAACTTACGAACTGTTTAGAAGAATCAAATGCCAGACAAAAAAAAATAAACAAGAAAAGAATGTCCAGTTAGGTGAATGGTTCCGCTTGTTGATGATGTGCCAATGGTAAAGAACTGGAACCAGCCCATAAGTATGTCAGAGAATAATCTAAGTTGACAGAGGTTATATCGGAGCACTTCATTTCGAAAGGCAAACAAATAGAAGAGTTTGAAGCCATAGTATTGAATGAATTTTCTGAACTAAAAAGAGGTTCAATCTTCAACACACAGCGATGCATCGATGCTAAGGTCGAAACACGAAGAAAATTAAACAAGAGTAATTGTTCATGGTATTGATGTGTAACAAACATATATCAAAAATCTATTTTCTGTGGCCAACGACACAGATATTCTTGTGCTCTTACTGTAGTTTGCTGATCAATTCCCAAAGAAGATATGGTTTAAAGCTGTAACAACAACTAAACTATGGCCTATTGCTGTCCAGGATATTGTATTATCTAATGCAATGAGACAAAATATCGCAGCCTAAGGTTGTGATACCGTAAATCATTTCTCTGACAAGCGGATAAAGCCTGCATGGAATATTTTAAAAGCTGGTCGGTTTCTCCTTGACGGCTTATGGAAAGATGAACCGAAAGAACCTATGTATAATATATTGTGTTCTGGGGTATAGAAAAGTTAATTTGGGAGTTTAACATCCTAGTTTTAGTCTGTGTTTGAAGGTCGTAGCTCGATAGGTTTATTTAAGCATAGCTCAGAATTTTGATCTAGAGGGACAAAAGGGTAATATGAAGAGAAACAGAGAACTACATTTTTGCAAATGCCACCGCATCCCAACGACAACAGACACTTGGACCATTGCTCTAATACAAGTACACACGAAATATAAGAAACAAAATATCAGAATTTTAATAAGGAATAGCTCCAAATACCAGATAAAACCAACATAAAATATGCACCCATTTTTTTCTTAGAGGAAAGCAATTCACATCAAATTTATAGCTGTATTCAAGTGTGTTGTTAAGGTTGACAGATCGCACTTGCACACGAAGAACTTCGGAAAATATCACTGAGTCCAATGCTTTGAAATATGAGTAAAGTACAATCGTGTACGGACTACATTTTTAAGCTTCAGGATTTTTAGTAAGTGCAAAACAGTTGCTGCTCTGGAGATAACTGACGTTGACTTCTTCAAAACTGGAGTAGCAGCGTAACGAATGAAGATGACGGGTCTATGGCTGGGTAAAGACTGGAGATAGAGGAAAGGGTTTATATATTAATTTTGTTATCAGTCGAAGCAGTTGATGTAATTTCGGATAAGGAAAAGTCGTGAGGTTTCCAAGATAAGATGTTTATGTCATTTCAAAAACACTTGTCCTGCGTGACACCAAAATCACTAATACTCTTTGGTTGACACGTTTCATCTCACTGTCAAGGTTAAAGATATGAATATTCTTCATGGAACGTGTTATATTAAATATTGGAGCTGTCTGTTGTATAACCATTAACGTCTTGTTCATATGGGAACCAAGACTAATAAAACACTTGTTTTCACATGCAGATGTTCTCTTATAAAATTAAAAATTATCTTGAAATCTGAAAAGTCAATGTTTCACATGGTATTGATTGGTTGCTATTCATTCTTTTGTCTGGTATTTGTTGGCTCTTAAAAATAAAAGAATAATTCTGTCTAAGTATTAGAAACTAATGGTCTAGATTTTTTTACTGTCGTGACATGAACTTCGAACTAAACAAAAATGAAAAATATTGAATAATATGAAGTGAAAGGGCTATGCTATAGAATAATATTACATAAAATATTGTTGATATTAAACAAAACATAAAATAGTTAACAATAATATTATTCAATATTTTTTTTATATGTGTCGTAGGTATAGGTCTTGATTTCACACTCTTTTATTTGTTTGTTTGTTTTGAAACATCCATAGTTCATTTGTAATGTCAATAAGTAGATCACTGAATATAAGTTAAATGATAATAATACACAATTCTTCATATATGACAAACAAAATAGTAGAGATAAATTGTAAAGAATGTTCACAAACCGTAAATATGTATAGCGAATAAAATGTTTGACACATGTTCAACCTTTTAAAATCTTCGTGATGGAATTTTGTTAAGCAAGACGATGAACTGTCCATTAAGGGTCAATGTACGTGCTTGGTGTGAGTAGAAATGTTTACGGTAGTTTCGCGTGAAACTGTCCTTGAAGGTATGTCACTTTAAACCTGAATGGATGGCAATATATTTTGTCGTAGTAGGCGACTACAAGTTTGTTTATTATAGATCACTTGACATACACTTTATTGCACTAAAATAACGAATTGTTGTTTCTTGTGTGTGTCGTCCATTTGTTACGAAAGAATATTTGACGTACTGTAGGTAGTAACTGGCACTAAGGCGGAAAGGCGTTCAGTAACTATTTCAAAGTAATTTTGAAATATTGTTTGTCACTTTTTCACTTGGGCTTAGAATCATCACTTGGAGCAATTTTCCTTAAATACATAGTTAATGGGGAATATGCCCTGAAGTAAGGTGCAGCGTATGCTGAGCGATGTTGGAATCTTGGCGAACTTTTTTTTTTTTTTGGTGAACGTTCTATGAAGGTGAATAAATGATGGTAGATTAATGGTAGAAAGGGGAACTTCTGATGCACAAGAAAGTGGCATGGTGGTCAAAGCTGGTATTGTTGTAGTAGTAGTAATACCACATTCATTGTACTTATGTTGTCGTAGTAGTCGGCCGGAACAGGAATTATGGCTGGCGGCTGGAAGCTATAGTTAAAGATGGAGCAGCTGGAAGTTGTGGTAGTTGTAGCAGCTGGCATCAAAGTTTAGAAGCTCTTTCTTCTTGGCATTTTCAGAACTATTCACCAGAATCCAAGCTGCGTTCTTACGGAGGTTGAAATGTATATGTGTACTTGGGGGGAAGGGAGGTAAATTAATATAGTATAAAAACAACAACTGTTTAAAGTGAACAAAATATATACAGAGATAAATGATTAAAGTATAACAAATTCAAAGGCAAAGTATATGTTATTAAGTTGCTTATATCTACAATTTGGTTTATAGACTAAGTAGTATATGGAACTTTATTAGCACTAACAAAAATAATACTATTGGTTAAGTTGGTCAAATACAACTTAGCATATCCTAAATATAAATCAAACTAAACTCTAAAATATGGAACTAGGTTCACTTGGGGAACCTCAATCGTGTCATTAAATCACAACTTTTTACAAAGGTACTGTTATTAGGATAAATCCGGAAGAAAATTGTATGTGTCAGCGGGTAGGTATGTTAACAATCATCAAATTAGTTCGCTGTTGCCATATGTATATTCTGGAAATAATCGAAAAATAGGTTTCATTGTTAGCATTCAGAGGGGTTGTCATCGTGTTGTCCTTAAGGTAAAATTTCTATCACGCGTATAATGCCAATGAAATGAGTGCAAAAATAATCCTAGTTATTGAAGCTAATATTCTATACGTATAATTGGTATGGAAATGGCAATCAATGATGTAATACGATTAAAGAATTAAGTGTTTATCGTAAAATGTGTAAAACAAAATGATGAAATCATGTGAAAGATAAATATCTGTCAGGTTTTAAACTTGCCAATTAATGTTAAATATTTTAAGATAAAGGGAGGGGAACGGGATGTGAAAGAGCTGATGAGAAATTGTTTATTACACGTCGCAAGGTTGTTTTATCTCGAGGATGGGTGTGTCTGAAGTACTTCGCTCCTTCTACGTGTTGGTGGAGGGGAAGAGTAGGTTATAAATGAACTTAAAGATGGCTGATACGCTACGTAGTAAAAGGGCGGAGCCAACGGATTTCACAGTAGAGTGGAGTTTGCTAACTGGGAAAAAGACGATGTGTGTATGGTTTGCTATACACCCAGAAGAAAATAAATGCTATAGTGGCTGTTTTTGAAGCAGCGGCTATCAAATGAGAATAAAGAGACGTTGAGAATAAAGTAATCCTAGATATGATAAACGAAGAGGCTATGATTATGAACCAGGAAGTTGTCTTTTTTTGAAAGAGGAATATTTTATGTTACTTTCTGGTGCCATCGGCATACTTTAGTTTAAAGAGTGAAAGAATGAGGGTTCCTGGAGTGGAGTACGGTTTACGTCTTACAGTGATGGAGGGACTTATTCGGAACGTAAAAGATAATGTGTTCAAAAAAGGAGAGAAAGTGAAATGGCGGTGAGCTTTACTGACAATCAATTCAACATTGTTCGTGATTGGTTGAAGTATTGAGCTCGGAAACTCGAGAACAGGGATAGGTTTGTTAGGCTTGCACCGAAATTTTGGACTAGATTACCAAAGGGGGTTAGAGAAAAGTTAGCCGAACACGGGAGGCCGTTGGTGGGTGGGTGGATGATTGATGTGCAACAGATCAATGCGACATCGACGATAGAATTTTTATAAGCATGTATTTTGTGTATGTGTATGCATGATTGCCTATTGAGGATAAAGTTAAAATAGTTGTATACATATAGAATGTGTTATGACAACTATCATTTTCAGTTTGCTGCTAGGGTCGCTTAGTAGTTACAAATATATATATTAATTTATGATTGGTCTATCATCGGAATTATTATTTGTTAAATATGAAATGCAAAATAATAAATATGTTATTGGGCATATTTCAATGATCTAGTCAGAGTTAGGAAAAAATAAAATAAATGCCTTATGTACTGTATTTATCACAAATATTGTTATCACAAAATAATGTGGCATTTACTCGCCAATATGGTAAAAGTAATTTCACAGATCTATAATTACGGTCAAATCTAGAAACGCTGAATAAGGAACGGGAACAAATATCGATTACGGTTCCTGTGTCATTGCAGTCAAGTCAAAATATTAGTGAACAAGTAAATTGTGTAGATTCTTTACATCTTCAAAATTTTGGGAGGTATATTAAACACGTGAAAAGATGGTGTGTCCTTTTATTCTTCAATATTCAAACTTATTTAAGGTTAATCCATGTTAACAACTATATTTGGGGAAAGCTTGACGTTAATTAAAAGTAATTTCTACAAAACTAAAAATTGTTAAAATATGTATTTCAGGACTAAATTTAAATTTTAAAGAGAAACGAAAGATATTGCAAAGTTCCAGTTAAAAATGGAAGAAATTGAAAGGTACTATCTTTGGAAAAAACTAGGGTCGAATCTTTAAATTTAAATACCGAAAATATATTGTAAGAATAGAAGCTTTGGAAACAAAATGGTGTAAAATAATACATGTAAAAGTAAAGAAACAAATATTGTGAAAATAAAAATTGGAATTATAGGGTTTATGTTAAATATGAAACCAGAGTCCTACTCAAATTTATTTCGTATTTCAACTTAACCAGATCTAGTAATTTCCTACCTATGTCCTGTTAGCACTGTTTAAATCGTCTTTGTGCTCAACTATCCATTGGTGTACTTTCACCTAACTAAGCTGATCGCCCTTTAGAATATTTTGGATATAGGTTCGAGATGGTAGTAAGTATATCTATGGTGATGTGACGAGCAGAATGCAACTAAATTGAAGATCATGACAATTATCTGCCTTTTCCTAAGAAATCAAGCAAATTTATCTAAATATTTTATGAAGGTTTTATCAAAGTTACAGAGGACAAAGGAATCGCAAATAGTGCAGCTGCAGAATGAACACTATTATTATTATTATTATTATTATTATTTTTGGGTAGCCAATTAATTTGATAGGAATTTAGTTGTATAAATTGTATCCATACCGTTATATCGGTTAGTATGCTTTTAAAATCTCAAATTTTATTTTTTTT
>JAGDQP010009990.1:45080-57220 GCA_022664845.1 Lepisma saccharinum
TAGTAAGTATATCTATGGTGATGTGACGAGCAGAATGCCACTAAATTGAAGATCATGACAATTATCTGCCTTTTCCTAAGAAATCAAGCAAATTTATATAAATATTTTATGAAGGTTTTATCAAAGTTAAAGAGGACAAAGGAATCGCCAATAGTGCAGCTGCAGAATGAACACTATTATTATTATTATTATTATTATTATTATTATTATTATTATTATTATTATTATTATTATTATTATTATTATTATTATTATTATTATTGGGTAGCCAATTAATTTGATAGGAATTTAGTTGTATAAATTGTATCCATACCGTTATATCGGTTAGTATGCTTTTAAAATCTCAAATTTTATTTTTTTTTATGAATGGGTTTATTTATCCAAAATTGTGTTCAACTTGTCATTTACGTGAAGAAGCTTGTTCTAAAAGCGTATGCTTATGATAGTCGACCATGCTGCGTAGACTTACTTCTAAACAATCATAACTTTTTAACCCGACTAGGTGAAATGTCGTCAATGGCTTATCATGAAATTTAAAATTCTGGCACATTTCCTGTACGCGGGCATTGCTTCTATGGGCATTATTTTCCAACACATTTTATTTTGAGAAATAAACATTAAAATGGGGATCATAAAATTATAGGAATTTAATTAACGGGCGAAAATAAGAAAGTTTATATCTTACACAATTATTATTATCAACAAACTTCTAAAAGTGATCAATCATTACTTTTTCAGAGTCAAACAATTTAACGTCAGATATTATAATGTTAAAAATATGGCAACTTTCTTGTTTGTTAAGCAAGAAGAAAAAATTGAAGCGCACACAGGGATGTATAGGGGATGAAATAGGAAATTGCGAATATACAAATAAGCATATTTACATAGATTTAAGAAAATATAAACATATTGTTTAACAAAAGTGCCGTAATATCCGGATACATATGCTTATATTATTCGTACCTGATTGTTTATTGTTTGATTATCGAAGGCCGAAACTTATGGGAGGATTACAAATTATCTTACCAGAAGTTACATTTCTAAATTCAAAATGCGAATTTTCGAAAGGTTATTTTCTTGTTACAAGAAAATTGCGTGTCTGTATTATTTAGCTTTATTGACTTGATAAACAACAGGTTACGCAAAATAAATTTAAGGGGTCGTAGACATCACAGCATTAAATGGCATATCTCATTAAATATTATATCTTCATTATTCCTCAATATTCATATATTTCTTCCAAGCTATCATAAAATCATATAATTATAATTATAATTCTCACGTCGTAAAATTCATTATTTAATCTATCTCACAGCCTGCTCAAATGTCAATATCATAATGATTAGCGCAAATTATATAAAACATCGTTGATGCAGGACTATTTGAAAAATATTATCTCATAAACTCAATACAATAAAATCAGTATATCAAAAATGTCGCTATAATATCGTCGAAAATCTGTAAAATTCAATTTACTTTCTTTCTACCGGATATTCCGCATGTGATACGTCGTTATTTATGTACTACTGCCAACATAATGGTCGATTGTCAATAAAGACGGGATTAATACGTGAAATACAAACTACTGTGTTAGCAAAGAACGTAATGAACTATTCTGATGTTCCATTTGTACAATACCTACGATGCGTTTAGGTTCTGGTAACCACATATCCGAGCAGATTAACAACGGTACGCCTCCCTATGTTGTGTTAAACATGCTCAACGAAATATGAAATTCACTAGGGCAGAGTTCCGAAAATCGGTTAAATCAACTACTATTTGTTAAATTATTGAATTCGAACATTATTTTGTTGGCTCAAATCTCGTAGGAAAATTATTGATACATTTTATTACATTATTAAATCATTTGTACTTTAAACTCTGATGTTCTGTCTATACTCCACTAATCATCTATAGAGATCGGTATATTATTTATAATTTCTTAGTATATTCGAAAAACGGATGGTTCCTATATTCTGAGTATCCTGTATGTTAGTTAGTACCCGAGAAAGAAGAAATCAGGGGTGGGTGGGAGGGATTGATTTGAACTCAAAATTTCCTATCATGTGCATTTAAGTATGCTTCTAAAATATGAGAAAATGTTCATATTCTAATGTATGCCAAATTCTATCAAATTTGTCAATGAATTAGAGTAAAATTGTAAAGTTCATGAAATTTTGGACAAATGATACTTAGTAAATTTTTCAGCAATTGTTCAAACAACGACTGTCCGAAACATGCTTGGCAATGTTTCTTATTTACCTGTCAAATGTTGAAAAAAGCGCAAATGACGTTATATGGCCTTGGGAGGTTAAAAGCTCTATTCAAATTCAGTAATGTTGTCCAATAATATTATTTTATCTAAATTTCTTTGAAATAGTTCAAAATATTTTTGTCATGAAATCGGAAGCAAAATTATAATAGTTTATTACGCTCCTTAAATACGCTTGATGGAAAAATTGTAGAAAGGACATTAAGTTATACCTATAAAGGAAACATATTTAAATGAACGGGACAAAATAATCCATATTGTTTAAAACAAATCTGGTTCTAATATGGCTAGAATCGGATCAAAATTGACATTGGGCACAAGATGCAATTTTAAAGAATGGGGCTAGTAGAATATTTTTTTGTAGAATTGGTAACAGTTGATAGGAACTATAATGGTTTATCTAATTTATAGAATCAGTCTCCAAAATTCTAATATGTACGCTAACTTTTGAACTATCGACAAAGTTGAAGCATCTGATTTACGTATAATGACAATACTCATTGGTCATTGTCATAATACAAAATCTTCATTCTAAAACTAAATAACTATTCGTGGGACTAACGTACGTTGAGGTTGCAGAGATGTTGACTAAATGGTCACAAGACAAACGTCGGTCTAGTACGTAAAAGTAGTGTAGTAGTCAGATTGTAAACATTTTCGATAAAAGGTTTTGTGCAAATCAGTTGGGAGCATAAATGGACTATATTAAAAAATATTTATTACAAACCTGTTAAAAAGGAACGGGTTTCTAACCTAAATTTTCCCTATTTTATTTTTGTCGTAAAATGCAAGTGAAGAAAGAAATCATGCTGAAATACGATGATGAAATATTCTTCATCGTCTGCATTTCAAAAGGCAGCTGAGCTGTCTTCAGCTCTGGCGTTACCTGGTCATCAGACGCCGGAGACATGTTTGCGCTGGGAGAAAGATGCTGATGTGGTAGTAATAAAGGGTATTCTATAATATACTCCCGTGGTTTAATCTTGTTTGTGGCAGGTTCATGATCGCAATCAGAATTCTGTTGTCTCTTCGGAGAATGATTAGAGGCACTTGATTGCTCTGGCATAACGGCTGTTGCTATTATTGGATGGGTTTGTGTTTGAAGACTGGGATGGAGCTACTTTTGTCAAATAAGTTGTAAATCGAGAAAGTAAAATTATCACTAACAATGGAAAATGCTTCTTCGGTAGCCATTTTTGCCTCATTCCGGAGGTATTTTGCTTCTAATGCTATATTATTCAGAAAATTTTCAAAAATGGGTATGGAGTGCACGTTCCGTACGAATTCGTTGTTGTTGAGATCAAATTTGATTTAAAGATCTAGATCGAGCAATTTAACTTTGAGTGACACAATCAATGTAAGTCATAATTTATTTTTTCATGAATTTCAGTCATTGTGGGTTCTTATCCATGATGGAGCTTCTAATGAAGGGTTCACAATTCGCATTAAATAATATTTGATGTGGCAATGCAAATGAAATGTTCCTTTAAATTCTGCGACAATTAACAACTTTAGAGAGGGTCTCTTTTGTGGAAGAGACGAGAGATAGTAAACAGTGCTGTTTACTTGATTGACAACGCAAACAAAATTATAGTCATAGCCTCGTCTGGATTCTACCATATTTTGTACGGCTTTTATGAGAATGTAGATACACATGGTGTAGAATGTTTGAATATCTTCAGTTACTCGACATAAATATACCAAAAGTTCAAACAAAATTCGCTCGCTGCTTGTCGAAAAAATGATGTAGTGTACACATTCTGGGAACAAACTACGAACTTGTTGTGCGATCGTATGTGTTACGAGCTGAAAAAGAAATTAAACCGAATTAGAATTAATGTTGACTATTGGCGGATAGGAATAAAAGAAGTGCGGATTTTTTATTGTAAGTATCTGCTATGACCCGGTAAAATTAGGTAAAATTTACAGAAATATTGGAAAAGTACTCAAATGATGTGTTTGGGTTTTGTTAATGTAGTCAGTAAACAAACGCGGCGCTATGAAATACTGTCGGAATAAATGTTGGGATTGTACTCACAATTTATTAGAAATAACATTGTTTGCTTAACATCATGTTAACAATTGGTGAGTGATTGCAAGAGAATAATGATCTTGGCTAGAACGGCATGGAGTTTTGCGGGACCGTACTCGCAGTAAGAGGAAAAAATTCTTGGCTAGGAAAATGAAACTTATCTAGGACCGCACGAATATCGGGATTTTGCACACGGTTATTATGAAATTACCATAGTCACTATCCACTATGATAACAAGTGGGTTTTAATAGATGGAGCCATGAGAATGCTGGGTTTGTACACCGGAATATAAAAGTAGCAATTTGGACTATACGAATGTCGGAATCATACCTACATTGACTATACGTCAACACGGAGCTATTGCACCATGATCACAAGCTGAGTTCTGCGGTAGAGCAAAGTTAATTGGGGAGCTTAACATCCTAATTTTTAGTCTTATTTTGGAGGTTCGAGCTCAATAGGTTTATTTTAGCGTAGCTCAGAATTTAGGTCTAGAGGTACAAAATGGCAATGTGAAGAGAAACAGAGAACTACATTTGTTTTTGGAAATCCCACCGCATCCCAAAGACAACAGAAACTTGGATCATTGCTCTAATACAAGTACACACTAAATATGAGAAATAAAGTATCATAATTGAAATAACGAATAGCTCCAGATAAAACCAACTTAACTATGTACGGAAATTGTTCTTAGAGGAAAGCAATTCACTCAATTTTGTAGCTGTATTCAAGTGTGTTGTTAATTTTATCAGATCGCACATTCACACGAAGAACTTTGGAAAATATCACTGAGTCTAATACTTTGAAATTTGAATTAAGTCTAATCGTGTTCGGACTACATTTTTAAAGTTCAGGATTTTGACTAAGTCCGAAACTATTGCTGCTCTGGAGGTAACTTGCGTTGACTTCTTCAGAACTGGAGTAGCAACGTAACTAACGAGTAAAGATGACGGGTCTATAGTTGAGCAAAGACTGGAGATAGAGCAACGGTGGAACGGGTTTTTATATTATGTTTTTACCAGTAGAAGGAGCTAATATAATATCGGATAGTGAAAAGTCGTGAGATTTTCAAGGTGATATGTTTATGTGATTTTAAAAACACTTGTCCTGCGTGACGCAGGTGTCGATAATGACATCACTCAAAATCACTAATAAGTTTTGGTTGGCACGTTTCATCTCACTGTAAAGGTTAAAGATATGAATATTCTACGCGGAACGTATTACATTAAATATTGGAGCTACCTGTTGTTTAACCATTAACGTCTTGTTCATATGGGAACCATGGATAATAACACACTTCTTTTACATGGATGTGTTCTCTTATAGAAAACTGTCTTGAAATGACAAGGTTTCACATGGTATTGAGTGGTTGCTATTCTCTCTTGTGTCGGGTATTTATTGGAGCTTAAAAATAATAGAATATTTCTGTCCTAGTATTGTAAACTAATGATCCAGAATTTTCAACTGTTGTGACATGAACTTCGGTACATTTCGGTTTATTTAAAATACCTTCTAACTAAATCCATGAACGTAATATCTAATACTGAAATAAATGAAAAACTTCTTAAAATAATAAAGTAGGTTTTATGACACTATGCAACACAAAGCGGAATAGTTTGTCTGTAGTCTATGCCTTCCATCATTACCTCTTGTCAGCATAAATGATGTCAGAAGTGATGTATTCACGAAAGAAAAAATAAAAATGGCAAACATAAAAAACTAAAATGGAAAATAATATTCCAAATTTGGATTCTCCAGGTAAAAATACATTAATTAGACCTACAATTAAAGTCATTTGGTTCACAGATGGCACTGTAATTAGAAAAAAATCAAGTTGAAAAAAAAAACGTTCAAAGATGGGCGTAGCTTGAAAAATCACATCGGATCAGAAAACTAAAAATAAAGGTGTGTAATCGTTTTAAAAGAGCTATCAAAAGACACCTTAACCCCCACCTCCTAGGGTTACTTTAATATCTTAAATGAGAAGTCCCATTTTTATGGTATATGTGGATTCTTCAGGAAAAATCCATTGGTTTGGTATTCGTGGATAGCTCTCATAAAAATGTCGAAAGCGTATGTTTTTATTTTTTGATCTAATACGTAATTTCTCGAGATATCTTAATTTTTCAATGATTTTTACCCATTTTTATTTGTATCGAATACAGAGCCATCTGTGGAAGAAATTAAATCAATAATATGATTCTTCATATATGCAATAAAAAATAGTTATTCCCGTTTACGATTTTAAAGTAGCTCCTTTCTCCACCCCCAGGGGGATGGGGTGGGTGTCAGTTCTTGTGTCTTTTGATAGTTCTTTTAAAATGATTAGACACGCTTATTTTTGTTTTTATGATCCGATGAGTATTTGTGAAAGTATCAACATTTTGAACGGTTTCTGCCCATTTTGATTTTTTTCGATTACAGCGCCATCAGTGAACCAAATGACTTCAATCGTAGTTTAACTTATGTAATTTCTTCTGGAGAATCCAAATCTACAATAAGACGGGTGGTTCCCATTTAAGTTTTATATGGCCCCTCTCCCCTGCTCCCCTGCTCCCAGGGGGTGGGAGCGGCGGTCAAGTTAGGTGTCATTTGATGCCCCCTTTGGAGACGAACAAATTTCATCAAAACTCTTTTCATCCCATGTCAGTTTTTTTTAGATATTTCAATGTCTTCAGATGAATCGATCACCATCATATATTCATTTAAATATACCAATGTGAGGGTTCCATTTTACCTAATAACAGAAACAAGTGAAACAGACACCATATGTTCGTTAACCATGAAATAATACCTACGTGAAGCACAAGTGAAAAATGCCATTGATCAATAAGGTTTGTTAAACCTTAGGGATGCATACGGTTCTACTGCAATATCGACAATACCCTAAGTGCAGTCTACCACGCTACATTGCAGACACTAAAAGAATATGAACTTTTGCATTTTTTTATATAGTGTTCTTAAAATAAACGTTTACGTCAAAAGTCTTCTACTACTCTCTGGATCACGATTTGAACTAATGTAACAACTAGATCAATTTATTAATGCAAAGGTACCTTGCAACATTAATAACACCAATGAGTTTAGACATCTTAATATGAAGTCTTAAATTCTATGTTACATTTCAGAAGGACAATGGAATTGGTTTTCCATTTTATAGTTAATATATGCATTAATATATTGTGTACATGTTTTTAGGTTGTTCTGGCTTATTGTTTGGATGGCATTTGCGTATCTGTGCGTATTAGCGACTAATTCACTATGGATGACCTACTTTTATAATTCAGTGTCTTATGAAATAAAAGAAAATGATCCATCATGGAATGTCTCTGCACCTAGTGTTTTCTTTTGCGATTTAGATGAATCAGCAGAAACCACGTAAGTAACGAAACGTGTGAACATCTCTTACATATACCTTATCAATTAAGAAAAGGAGGTAGTCTTTTAATAGTCATTAAATTAGTAAATATTTCTGTTGGCGTTCTCTTACCGCCATTTTTAAGTGAAGATAGTACTAGTTCTAGTAATTGGTCTGACGTGTGATAGCGAGCAAGGTTCTTATACGTTCATTCTGTACAGCTTTAAATAAAATTTTACCAAAGTTTCTGGACCGAATACCTGTGTTGTTTCGACCGTACAAACAATATTATCGCATATTACGTTGGACCCATTCTGCCTACAGCTTTACAGAGTACATAGTCCTCGATGTTTCGACTGCATCAAAAGTTGCAGCTTGTTATCTTTTGTGTGGTAACCAGGCTTAACTTCTATAACTTACGCTTTCGCCTTTTGTGAGAACACTGAGATCAACTTGGAAAGATTTTGTAGGTTTAAATAAGGTTAACCCATTATGACTTCAACCCCATTTCAATATTAAACTATTTAACGTTTCCGTAGTAACAAGACAATTATTAAACCCATATGTCAGGGTTAATAAAATTCCACCAAAGCTTCTCATAACGATGTATAAAATTTCCCTAAAGTCTTACTACATTAGAATGTTAGAACGTTTAGCGTTTTCGTGGTAGCAACACTGAGTATTACATACATTTTTTAACATTACGATATAACGAACAATTCAATTCCCAATATGCTGGTATAGAGAAACATTTTAATGTGTTCATCACATTAAAATATTAGAACATTCTCTGTTTCCGTTGTAAAGAGAGTCAGTTGTTGCACTATTTGAGCATTAAGTAGCAATCATTAATACGATTATAATCCAAACTGGAAGTACTGCTGCAGGGAAATAATATAACCTTTTAATTGCATTAAGCTATTGGAACATTTTCTGTTACCATGGTACCCATACGCAGTCGTTAAATACACATTCGAGCATGACGAAGGAACGGTTGAACCGATTCCAGAAGAGCTTCACATACTGTTGTACTAAAATATGATCGTCTTCAACCGTATTAAAATGTCAGAACATCTCTAAAGTACAGAAATCATTTTACTTACGCACTACTTTATCATTCCATTTAATAATCGCTCACTTTATGACCGTTTCCATCTCTTGTAATATCTTTCTGCTACATTACAACTACAAAAATTGTGAAGAATGTTATGTTTCAGTGGAACGTGAGTCGGTCATTTGCAGGAACTAACATCGCTGAATTTCTTGTGTGTAAATGTTATTTCTCAGATTGCCGTAACTACCTTAAATAACATGTTAATACCTTCTTCAACAATCCTTCTCTCCTGCTTTGGAGTTCTGAATAGCCACCAAGACAATACCGGTTATTTTGTGTACTACAACTCGCCTGAACTTGAAACATTTGTCGACCTTCTGTTCTAATCTACAATTCGTTTAAAGGTTGTTTATTTGTGTTTTTGAATAAAAGATCCATCCATAAATAACGAAAAAATTAAGACATGATGCTTAAACCAAGAATACTGCTCTAACTAGAATCGAGGTCCAGGTACGAATAATAGCAGGTTTTGGCCTAGATTTGAAGAAGAGTACAAATTCCCAAATATGGCTGGAAACTTGGTGAAAAATTTGAAATCGGAAAGAAGGGGTGCATAAAAAGTGTCTTCTGTGCATTAATCAATTTGATCCCACTTTATGTTCAAAATACCTTGTTTTTTGTGAACGGTATTCATGGAAAATGAACGTGCGTCATGGTTTCGGTTTTGATACACTTTCTGCTCTAATATATTCACTTGACTAATTACAGCTGACAAATATTTTGAAACATTTCCGGCAACACTTATCTATAACTGAGTTGAAGCTTAGTTCAAATTGGTTACTTATTCTTTGCGAGTTACTTATCATATTAACTAAAAGTTTGGCTGTTAGTTTTCCAGTTTATCCATATACGAATTCTACTATTTTCCCAGTGCGTTGGTGTTCCCTAGATAAAATAATTTGTTTCTGAATTCACATTTTACAATTGTCAGAAACCAAACAGAAATATGATATCATTAATATGAATGTAAACATCAGCTTCCAAAATATATGACGATTACTTTAATACTTTCTGAAGCAGATATTAACTTTAATTTGATGTGTATTACTACATTTGTAACATAAATAAAATTTTAACATGTGTTTCTGCACTAAATAACATTTTCACATTTTTCGTAGTTTCTTTTGGCATGGTGTGGTAGTATTGTGTTCTATAACACAAGAAAACATTGAATTACTTCATATGTTATGTATGATTATTATTTATGGTTGTATTTATGTGAACACAGAATCAAATTTAAATGTTGTTTTATTACAACGTTCCATGAAAATAAATAATTAGAACAAAACGAAAACTATTTCTTTCAGAACCATTTCATATTTGCTAGAAGTAATAATTCTGTACATATCATTACTGAACACAGTATCTATACTCTTACGAAAACCCTAAACGAATTAAATTAAGAACAATACTAATATAGAACACTGTGAGTAGTTCAATCACAATCTTTTTCAGTCCATGAATCTAATTTATATTAATCAACTTCTACGTTACAGTCTACTTCCGTACTTGGTAAGCTGAGAATTTCATTTTAGAAACTTTCATAACCTATTGTGTTGTCGGTTGGATTCCTTAGTTCATTATTTGTTCTTGTTGATGGGTACTTTTCGAAACGGTATGTTTTACTGTTGCAAATTCAGGAACGGTCGCATACGTTTTTAATGTAAAAGTTGAGAATACAACACTATCAATAAACTGTCAAGGAATAACTTTTATTGGGGTAAGAGTTGTTTATGTTAAACCGAAATTGTCTGTCATATGACACTTTAAGTTGAGACTTTTTGTCCTTGGGAAAAATCCTTCCACACGTTTATCAGAGTTCGTAGTTAACTTTATAAATCTCTGCCCACCAACTCTTGAAGTTGAAGATCTCCTCGTTCATTATGACTGATTTTTAGGATAAGCTGTGAATACTGGTCTGGCGAGTAGACTCTATCAACCTTTTGCAATATACGTTTGATTGATCCATATTCTCGGCCACACTGTAAGAAAACGTGTGCTCTTACGGAATAGTAGCGTGTCACAGTTTCGAAAACTTCCATATTGTAAAAGTTCATTAATACATTACCACTGTGTGACTTTTATATTTAACTGTCGGAACAAAAAAAAAATATTTTACTGCAGAAACCCCTAATGGGATGGCGCTTGTCGGACTTCTGCACTAAACGGGAACCTCAGGACCAATTTTACCCTGTAAGGGGCAGTAACAGCTGATGGATTTTTGCACATATAAAGGTGTTTCCAAACTTAGATTCGAAATATTTACCCCCCATAAAAAAACGATTTTCGTAAAACAAATGACTGATAGCGAGTTTCTGAAATAAACGGTTTAATTGACGAAATGGCATTTCTATATCATGGTCACTGCATTGGTGTCATATTTGGCTGCAAGTAGCATGAGCCACGTTTCTGAATTGAATTTATTTAAGGCAATTTGATATCTTTTGATTAGGTCGGTATGGAATAGGATGAGAATAGTAAACTACTTGAATTTGCATTTTATTTATAGCCTTTACACATCTAGGAAAGAGGTCGGGCGGAAAGGTATAGGCCAAAGACTTAATGTCTTAATTAAGGTTTACCGCCAATTACATTTATTTTATCTTAAGGCTTAACCCCGGCACTCGTTTCTAGAACTGAGTTAAACCACGGAAAACCTCAGTAAAGAGGATATCACTAAGAAAGTATTGTTATATACATATATATATATATTGAAATATGATTTTGAAAACAGTTTATTCCTATGTATTTGAATTAATACATAGTGTCATAAGGCGTCCTTTTTGAGACACACAAAATATAAAATACTTGAAAAGTTTAATGGGGTGCAAGTCACAAGTGCTATTAAAGCTCATTACATCAAAAGGACAGTATTTTTAAATATTATTTTAATAAATCTTTCTGAAGATGAAAATAAATAAACGCTTAGTCTGTGAATACGCAAGAGCAAAATTGTATTTGTTCTACCATATATATTAGTCAGAACATATTATTTTATTACTGACATAGTATATTTAGTCACTATTATCACTGTTTCACTCTATCTCATTAACTCATTATTATTTATATCAGTTTATGAAACTTTGCCGTATTATCCAATTTGCTTGTGATGAAGGTAACTGCACAGCTATAGCACGTTACATATAACGTTCAACATTTCGATTGTAATATTTGAGACAATTGCACAAATATTGTTTTACTAAGTAAATATATTGAACAACAGAGTGATTGTGAAATAAAACACACATAACAGTGTATGAAATTTTATTACAACGTTTGAAATATATAATTCATACGTATTTAGAATTACAGTAAGCTCTATTTATATTATTTGTTCACAGAAAATATTTACATTATGGAGAT
>JAGDQP010009991.1:0-14370 GCA_022664845.1 Lepisma saccharinum
TTCTTAGTGGACATTGTAGTATCTGGCATTAGCCCGTCACACCCAACTAGATGACAATATATATATATATATATATATATATGGGCAACGCCCTAGCCGAGCTGGTCTACCGGTTCCCGTAAGATCACCGTAGTCAAGCAGCTCTGGGTCTGGTCCCTGCTTCGAAGGGTGACCGTTGCAGTACTCCAGATGGTGTTGCCTGTGCGGCGTCCACCCAACATCGTGAGGCCAATTGGGGAGCTACCTGAATCAAGAGGTAGCGATCACAGTTGAGAGCTTCAGCTCTCCTTTCCCAACACGTCTGGTCAGCGTGGGAGCAGTAGACCATCTCCTCCCTCCGGGAGAGGCCTCATCCAGTAGTGGATTGAATATGGCTGTGAATTATATATATATATAATTATTGCGAATATTAGTAGCCCAAACCTGTCTTAGCAAATAAGAAGAGTTTAGTCATCTGCACGGATCAAGGAATTGTATGCATCTCATGTATATGTAAAACTGATATTTGACATTAAACGTCGATAAATTGAACATTGGTTCTTGTGGCATATATCTATCGTCTAACAATTCCTGATCTTAGAAGGACGAACGATCTCCTCTACCACTCTTTACGAGTCTACATTAATGAGCTAATTTACGTATCTAAAGAGATGAAATAAAAACTGAAGATACACTTCACCACGGTAGGAGCTGGTCGTAATATGCAATATACACAACATCAATCAAGCCCAAGCGGTCTACCGGTTACGGTCACAGATTTCGGATCGTCATTGTGTACGTCTGAAGATCCGAGTCCTGCTGTTCTCATCCTGACTGATGTTTCTCGAAATATGACTCACACACCACGCAAATGCTAGCCTGGTACTTAGAAAGAAACTCCTGGCCACCATCTTTCCACTTTCCTTTCTCCGGAAAAGTGCTCGCCGAGATGCATTACCTAAAGTCTGTGACGGACTTACACCATATTTGCCTATTCGGCCCATAAAATGTAAAGAAAATTACACATAACGCCATTCTCAATACTTATTTGTTCACTTTCCTTCTTCATACCACATAAATTTGTTTCCTATTTAATAGCTGATTTTAGAGAAAATAAAGAAGTTACAATGCTGCAATTTGAGATGTTTCTTACCTTTTCTTTCAATTGCAGTATTTCAGCATTCTTGTTTTTTATAGCTTGTTCAGCATGGATCAATTTCTGTTGAACTTTAATTAAGTGCTGTTCTACCTGCATTGTTTGAGTCATCAGTAAAGAAATAATATCCACATACGTAGGAATGTGTTCTGAAACAAAATTTTAAATAAAATGAATGACTTTTGATTTCGTTCACATATCAAACTAGATTCAAAAAGTCAATAAAAATAAGACAAAAACAGGCTATTATGTATGGACACAAGAAAAGTAAGAACAGCACCAACTTAAACCATCCTTCCATTAATCTTCTATTTTCATTCCGATAAACATTAACGAAGAGCATAAGATGATTGATGTAAGTTTTTTTTTAATAAGTGTAGCGAACTCTTATCAATCTTTAAAGTGCAAGAAAGACCACTGGTAAAACTACATGCATAACGAGGGGGTAGCTAAAGTCTATCCTTTGGACTAAATGCTTCAGAATATCTTTCAGTAAACAACATAAATATTACAGATTGCTTTTCCCGGAATTGTCCATACATTTCTATTCAAATATGAAACATATGCATACATATTTCACACGACCACATTACGTACGTAGCCCATAATAGTTTCATTGATTCCACTTCGTTAATAACATCAGAAATCACTAAGCCAGTTATCGCTACCCATAATATCTATTCTTTTCATAAACTTCTACATTTTTATAGACTCAGGACGCTCCCACTTAAAATATGTGTTTTGTCCTCTGAATCCCCATAAAATAGAATATTCATATTATGAAAGTTTCTCATTGTTATAACATTATAACAATTCACTCCCCCTTCAAAAATAACAAAAATCAATAAGAACCTAATCTAATGTAATGTAATCAGAATATAACGCAATCATTTAAACACACCCATCTTACACATCAGATTCATCACCTTCTAACTTACAAACATATCTAACAATTTTTCACTCATAATCAACCATAGTTAACCTAACTCATTAACCCAAAGTAATTTTTTCTCATTGTTATAACAATCCCATTATAAGAATTAAAAATTAAATGCTAAATAATCTAAATAATACAAGATTTGAAATGTCTTTCGTACTTAAAATAGACCCACTGCATTTATCAGTCTTTGCACGTCTTTTATTTCATTAACATAACCCTTCTCTACCCATACAATCCAATAGTTTCTTAGATTCAACTTCCGGATACTTCATGTAATTTCTAAATCCTAGTGTTACCATTGTCTCATCAATAGTTTACATTGATCTATTAACCCTGTCTGTCATTCATCTTCCTCTTTCTGACTTGCGACTTCTATGCTCTCTACATGACTTCGACCAACTTGATATCTGTCCGGTCGAACCTTTAAGCTGATGTCTGATCCCTCCATACCTTCATTGCCTATTTTTGTTGCATCTTTTTGCCATAGCTCTGCCATTGATAAAGATAATTTCATTTCCTGGATTTCTCTCCTAAGCTCTTGACAAACACTCAACCAATCATTGTTCATATGTAACTCCTCATTAATATTATTATACTTCTTCACTTGTCTACTTCACCAGCATTATATCTAATATTATGTTGAGGTCGTTGAATATAGTGTTGTCTACTCTGTCTCCAAGATGTATTCGATATTGACGAATATCCATTTGACTTACATCTTATTTTACCTCGCCAATTATGAAAGATAACATCCGTTCCTGAACACCCTAAAATATTGTGAGGAAATTTTTGCTTTGTAGTCCACCATTCCATATCAAATAAATCAGATATGTAAACACATGGTAAGCTAATCTTCCCTACAACTTCGATTTCATTTTTCCCAATGTCATATAACTGAGGTAACTCTTCGCACGGTTGATAATCTACGCAAAGTTTCGTACTCATTGCCGCATCTAGAAATTGCATTCACAACCGCTATCCACAAGAGCCACAAATGACTTGTCTGTTACATGAAAACATACAACTGTTGGTTGGGATCCTCTGCTCTAGTGCTCTGTTCCCTAGTTTCTACATAATTCAGCCAGATATGGTTGATCCCAAAACCCGACTTGACTTCTGATGACTTCTCTCTTCTTCATGTGATGAATCCTCTAGATGCTTTATCTACTGCTGTTTTCTTATTGTTCTTTCTGCTTCTGGAATTTAAAACAGCATGCCATAAAATGTCCTTTCAGTCCACACGAAGCACATATTTTATTAAACGCTAGTATGCCCTTCCAGCGTGGGACTTACTACAGTAAAAACATGGAGTTATATACCCTTGAGCTTTATCTTTCTTCCAATTTGAGAAGCTTGGGTTTTGCTGATGTTTTACTACATTTATCCTTTCATCTCTGATATCAATTCTGTGAAATCTTGCAGATAGCATATTTCTATCTCTTTCGATTGCTTCGTGCTGACGAGCTATTGCACAAGCATCTTCGAAAGTTAGCTTGTCTATTGATAATAATCGTTTCCTTAAGGATACATATTATTAACTGGTCAATTAACGCCTCATTTAAAAAAGATTCAAATTTACATTTGTTTGCCTGTGCTTTTAGTGACTGAATAGAATCAGTGATAGGTTGGCCTTGCTACTGCATCATGGCGTGAAAATTGAACCTATCTGTCTGATGATTTGTAGACGTTTCAAAAATCCTGTTTAACAATTCTTCCAATTGTTGGTAATTCATATCCGATACTTTACACGGACTCAGATACACTTTAACACGCTCAAACGCTTCACTATTCAATGACGCTAATAATGTCTACTTACTTACTTTTCTCTATGTTTAACACTTTACAATGACATTGATATCGTTCTAAGAAAAGTGACATCTTGTATTTGTGGGAATCATAAGGTAAAAACTTATAGCTATGTGTACTGATACTGAACTGACTAACGTAAATGCACTTCCTTGACTAGTATTTCACTTCTGTTGTGAATTCGATGTCAACCATCTGTCGTTGCCATTCTTTAAAATCCAAGAAAGACCTTTGGTAAAAACTAAATGCATAACGAGGTGGTAGCTAAAGTCTCTATTCTTTGGGCTAAATGCTACAGAATATCTTTCAGTGAACAACATATTACAGATTGGAAATGTTCATATATTTCTATTCAAATATGAACCATATGCAATATGCATACACATTTCACACGAACACATTACGTACGTAGCCCATAATAGTTTCATTGATTCCACTACGTTAATAACATCAGAAATCACTAAGGGTCAGTTCTACAATCGACCGCTAAACTTCTGACCTCTCATTTTGCGTACGCTCATTGGCCAAAATCAGACTTGGCATCAACTGAACGCTGACTAGAAGTTTAGCGGTCGATTGTAGAACTGACCCTAAGTCAGTTATCGCTACCCATAATATCTATTCTTTTCTTGAACTTCTACATTTTTATAGACTCAGGAGACTCACACTCAAAATATGTTTTGTCCTCTGAATTCCCATAAAATAGAATACTCATATTATGAAAGTTCCTCATTGTTATAACATTATAACACAAACATATGTACGCAATAGCCCGCAATCCAAATTAACCCTCGCAGTACTAAGATGGGGTCAATTTGACCTCAGCTGGATATTTTGTAGTTCGTTTGCTGGTTTAAAAAATGTATGTTAAAATTATTTTCTAGGAATTCTCCTATAAAGGTCTCTTTCATAATTTTGTCTACTTAGTAAGTTTCGTACAGTTTAATTTGTTTGTTTATTAATAGAAATTGCGATTGAGGACACAATGACCCGAATCTTAGGTAATCAGGGAATAAATGAAAGTTTTCAATCATTTATCACGTTCCGAAAGGAAGAAAGAAAATTTTTGGCAGTCTGCCAAATGTAGTTCACTAGATGGCGCTGAGGGTACGGCATTTCCATGCAAGCGAGTGTAGAGGCTTCCCTCAGTTCGTTAGTTTCTGCTATGTGTTCGGTTGTGTGTACATTTGACTGTAAATTTGACTATAAATTTGTAAATTAGCACTTGAGTTTTTGTGCAAATTTAAATATTCGTAATATTGTGGAAATCACGTTTTGCTCTTTCTAGTAAATATTCACTGCTAGTATTATATCAATATTTTATCTTTTGATCTGTTTTCTGACCTTAACATTATAAACACCTATGGAGACAACATGACCCCATATCTTAGGCATTTAAGTATTATTTTGATCTTGGTGTTGCGAGGGTTAAAGCAATAGATACTATTAAAATATAACAGTATCCTTGTATTACGTTTTCTCAGCACTGGCCAAGATGATCGTGTACTCAAGATTAGGTTCTGTTGGAAACCAAACCAGTTCGTACGATAGCTTATGCAGAGTAGAACAACATCTATGGCATTAGGTTATTTTGCTAATTGAACCACAAGGCCAATCATCTAATAAAAGACTTCGTGTATTCATCTGTTGCAAACTTCTCATGTATGTACTCCAATGAAAGCATTTACATATTCGAACTAGTTTATCCGATTTCAGTAAACCTTGACATTTGTTCTACTACATGCAACCAAAACAATGAATCTGAAATAAGAGTTATGCATTTCCTTATGAAGATCTCAACGGCTTTATAGTATTATGCAAACATAATCTAATTGTATATCTGTATGTCCCAAAACAATGTATAATTAGTCGGATATCTAAGTTTATATTACACACACATACTGTATCTCGAAAAATTGCAACAGCCAAAATATTTAGATTCTTTTCGTTACCGAGAAAGGCATGAGTATTCTATCACAAACACTTTTTACCAAACTATTAAAGTAGCATCCTATCAACTCGTGGAGCTTCTGAATAAAACTAACTTTTCCTTCAAACCTAATATCTCTGACAGATCTAGTTCCGACCAATACAAATCTGAAATATTGATGACGATCCGCCACTGTAAGTTTTCATAGTGATATATCTGCTATACACTTAAAGAACTAAACATTCAAACTTCTATATATAAATACACCATTCCAGTAGCGGCCCGTGACACAGAAACCAAGTGAGGCACCGAAAGAAGTCATATTTGCAAAGGCTGTATTGAATATTAATGATATAATTATTTAGCTATTTCATTTGCATTAGTAAACCGTGCTGGCAACTAAAGGGTAAGCCTGTCTCAATTTGTGGAGGAATAGTGGTTATGATTTCTATACTTGATACCATCCAGGCATTCCGCTGGCAAGATAAGACACATTGGAAATCTAATTCTATCAAGAATAAAAAGTTTGCCCGTTGCAGGATTTGAGTATGGCTTCCTTGAACTACGTCTTGGCGGTAAACATTGGTGTAGATTTTGAGTATACATTTTTTGTGTCTTTGATTCACCACTAATATTATAACATCGTAAAATGAAATTGGCAAGGTTATAATGGAGTAAGGGCACACAAGGGTGCCACCCCGGCACTTTCTTTAGACATCAGGGAGTGCTCTGTATCTTTGTGTTAATTCATTTTTTAAATTTATTTTTGAAACATTTTTTGCGTACAAATTATCTATTAAGTAATTTTCTATTCTGCAACAGACTACATCGGAGTGTTTGCTAGGTTTACACTATAGAACTTATTGTCCATGCCACTGCCTAGTTAAAATCTACAATAACGTAAGTAGTTCAATTTATCCATGTTTGCAACTGAAAAACAAAAGGAACACGACAGATCTCCTTTTTTTTTTTTAAGTGTACATCCAACACGTGATCTCAGATTTCCTCATGCAAAAACATCTACTCTTGATGTGTGATCACTGTGGCAATTTCGCATCTGTGACTATTACTACCCCACACATCTTAGATGTCAAGTGACATATGAGCCGACCCAAAAGTCCGTGAGTTTTATATAAGAAAAATATAGAGAAGTGAAAAAAGATAGAAAACTACACAATGAGGAAACTAACTCCATGAACACACGGAAAAAGAACAAAATGAGAATTTCCATGACAATTTATATAGTTTCTATGGTTTTCTTTTACATATTCACATTTCGAGTAAGTTATTACTAATTCTATACGCAACCACGTACCGACTACAAACACACACTACAATTTTGCATCACGTCTGAATTTCAGGAACCTTCCTAGGGTCAAAAATGATTGTTACTTAATATAGTTATAGACCGTCAAAGTAACATGTACCGTTTGATAAATATGGCAGTCCTGGCTACCCTGCTTCCCTAGCGAGGGGGTCTTGGAGTATAACAGATTCAAACAGTAGCAGACGAGTAAGCAGTGCGTGTTTTTGACACTGAGAGAAAGTTCCAACCTGGCCTCAGATCTCTTTTAACACACGTAAAGCAGAATTTGTTGTACTCTGCTGTTGGAACTCGTTGCCATGGTAACCGATGAGAACGCGCGCTGAGGAGGCCTCAGATGGACGAATTCTGGGAAACCAAGTAGCAAGTTGTGGCTGACTATGAGCAGGTATTACTAATCTCTCATCACTGACAACGAGAAGCGTCTGGCCACTTCGGCTAACTTGACATTCTACTGTCATGCTCCTTAGTATTGACCTACTGAAGGCTGCGCTATATGCTAGACTATGGCCATCGGTATATATTAAAAGTCTGTTCTGTATTATGAAGAGTAATTAATTTGTTTTATGAACAAGAACAAGAATTTACATATACTTGTATATTTATGGAGAAATATACATGAGGCCTGGCCTCATTTGCCTCACCCGACGGGCCGCTTATGCTTCATTCCATTACATTACGAATGGAATACTTATTTTTTTTAAAAAAACTTATATCGTTCAATGCACTAAACGCGCTCCCCACACCGTTCATTTAGAGACGAGACAAATAAGAGGAAAGTAACGTTTTAGTGAGTGTTTCCTCTTGTAGCCGGCTGGAAGCGGTCACCACAGTTAAACGGGAACATCAGTGAGAGCTAGTCAAACACTGGAATACGGGCTGTATGCTGTACGAGTTCATACTGGGAACGAACGCTAGTGCGGCGGGAAGAAATATATGCCAGCCATTTGGTAGGAATGTGGTAACTGTGTAGGAGTTCTTAGCAAATTTAAGGGCGGCGATGAATCTCTCCAGGACACCACGTACAGGACGTCCACAAGCAATAGACAACAGTGCAATTATTGAGGTCGATAATGGCTAAACATGTGAAGCATTGGGAGAAACATTCAATTACAGTGCAGAAACCACTTGACAACACCTTCATTAGCTCGGGAAACGGTATAAAGTGGGGCGATCGGTCTCACATGAGTTGAATGCGACTCAGAAAGCGACACGAGCAAATACCTGTGAATCTTTGCTGTCTATTCAGGGAGAAAGGTCCGTTTCTACACTGCGATGAGAAATGCTCTGTTTACGATACTCCACCGTGCTGTCATCATTGGTTGACACCAGGGTTGGAATGTTTAAAACAAAATGTTTTAAACAGATGTTTTAAACAGAGGCGATTGTTTAAACGTTTTGAGCATTTGTTTTAAACGATGTTTTTTTTAAAGCCGTGTTTAAAACATGCTAATTTTATTTTTCTTCTTTGAAAGTATCATATTTTTTTTAAGAGTACGTTTTTACCAGTAAAACATATGCAATTTGTCCCGAGTGAAAGCTAGTTTCCAAAATAATCAATATTATGGCGCCGCAAGTCTACAGATGGAGACATAAAATGCGTTGTTTCGATTTATTCTTTATCGGTTGGCTGCTAGAAGCGGGAAATATTAATTCGCTATCAATAACGTGAAACAAGATGTTCATATTTCAATTCTTTCTTTTTTTATTTATTGTGAGAAACTGCCAGGAAAACAAAAATTTCATGAGCATATATTTATTTCTATGATTACACTGCTCTATCTCTTTTCTTATGTTTATGAGGAAAGCGACAATAGTTAGTAACTGTGTAGATTTGAAAATCATTTTTTATTCGGTGCTTGGAGTATATGCCGGGTGGTAGAACTTATTAGGTGTTGTAAATAGAAAAAAAAACGTTCGTTTTTTCTAACACTTCCGTTTATTAAAAAGAACGAGCCTTCATTTTATTTTTCTAATTTTAGTTGTTTTTTTTAAGACAGAAATTTGCAATATTGGTAACTTCTCTTTAAGCAAAAAATACTTTCATATAGGTAATTAAAGAGTAATATAACATAATTAAACCCTAGATTACAAATATTTTTTTGGTTTTTGTGAGATACTCCGGGTTGCTCAGTCCACAGTGTTGCCAACTTTAAGAAAAATAATTTTAAAAAATCTTCCATACAGTATCTGCCTCAAACTTAGCTTAAACATCATTCAACACAATAGAAGAAAGTTTTGGGTGTCCCCGACCTCAAACATCCCAGTTGTCAGTGTTGCCAACCTATTTTAAAATTTAACTTATAGAAAAACTTTAATAATACAAATCTACACGTGTGCATTGATTTACACTAAATTTGACATACATCTTCATTAGGTACAGGCCATACAAGCATTCCAGGCACTGTAATTTGCCAGGGTTAAGAAATTATTAAACAATCTAGATTTCATATTTGTTACCGCTGGACGTATCCGCATCGATTTACACGAAATTTAACTTGTGCATTAGGTAATGGGACAGTTCGTGTGGGTACTTCCAGCACCGCAGTTGTCAGTATTGCCAACCAATTTCAGAAAATAAAATGTTTAATTGCTTCCATCTCGTCGAACGTATTAGGACCAGATTTTGTATTTACGTACTGGGGCGCGTCATAGAGGTACTTCAGGTCTCACAGTTGACAGTGTTGCTAATCAATTTTAAAAATTCAATATTTACTACTTCTATTCAGTTCTAGGTATCCGCACAGCTTTGAGTACATATATTCGACACAATCGGAACCTACCGTGGTTGTTCACTATAACCAAGCACCCAAGTGTCAGCGTTGCAGCCCAGTTTTAAAGTTCAATTTTTCAAATGGCCTGTTACGTGCCGATAGCTATTCCTATACTTTCAAAAATGCGCGTGGAGAGCCGGGGGACGTACCTACTTTATGATATACTTTGAAATAATACTTCTTAGAGCCCTATTGCAACAAACTCACTAGAAAAAACCTATATGTAGTTGCTTGTTTATAAGAGTATTCATTATTCATTTTTACATTTCTTTTGAAATATGCATATAACATAAAATAGTTTTTGTTACACTGTCTCTATCTGTATATATTTTAATAGTATATGGGGCGAGGCTTGGAGCCCGAAGCATGGTAGAGCAATGCCACTGAGCTTTTATAGTGAAACACAACGTACTAGTAAAGGCAAACATATATCTCTGCCCTTGATGAGATATCGAGAGAACATTTCAAGAAATGTAATTCAAATTCCGGCTAGGACACTGGAGAATTTTCCTTCATTGTTCCCATGGCTGGCGCTCTGAGATATACTCAGACTCCTATCAAATCGAGTACTTGGGTATTCCTGGGCACTTTGGGAGGTAAAGGCAGCCAAGCGTGGGACTAACCACCCCATCTCACTTCGTGCCGTTGGTCGAGAATATGTGGATCGCTACCTCCACATCCCCCAAGCGCCAGGGTATATATTTATCTTTTTACCTTCTATATAATAAATAGCTTTGTCATTGAATTTTAATAAATAGCAAATTTCATCAAATTTAGTAAAATAGAACCTAAAATTTCTAGTAAATGCTTGTGAATAGACAGGAAGCGAGATTGAAACGTTATAGAAGCTACTCCAGATGGAGTACCTATGATAACCCCTACCAATTTTTTATTTTAGGAAAATATTTAAAACGTTTTAAACACTGTTTTTTGGCAATCTATAAAAAGCGTGTTTAAAACTAAAAAAAACATTAAAAAAGTTTTGGATTAGACCGAATGGATGCTGATGGGAGAATTGGTGGAATAAAGAAAGTGGGAGGAAACGAGAGAACCCTAAGAAAACCCGCGCACACGGTTTTTGTTCCCACAAAGCTCACATGACACAAGCCGGGATCGAATCGGGGACCCCACGGACCAGAAGTGAGTACTCTACCATTGAGCGAAGGCAGCTCCAAAATAACTCTCACACTTTATGGAAGATTGTCATAGGGTGTTCCCAAATTGATAGTACTGTTGAAGGCTGAAAACTACTCTAAGTGAAATGAACTACGTGTAATATGTATCTTAGTAAACTTAAATCCTAGAATATTTCGTTAGGAAAATGTAGAGTGGCGAAAAAAGGCAATTGCGATTATAAAATTTGCAACTGCTTAGGAAGAAAGGAAGACACAGACATCATCTTAGAAGGAAAGCTGATGCGTAGAAACATTGTAAAATGTTTCTTTTTCGAACTTAATTACGGTGTATATTCCTGTGAAACCACATCATTAATCGTGTATCGACGAAAGTAACGTAAAAGTTTCCTACAAGCTAAATTCCCTTTGTCAAATATACCATAAGTAAGTAAAGCCATATCATCCTTACTTTTCAAAATTATTACATAATGTTGTAATTGCCTATTTTCCATTGTTATCTTCTGTAGAGAGCACCATATATTTGTGAATTTTACTTTAGTTTTTTACTGGTTAAGGTATGTGAAAAGGAAAAAAACTAACTTAGTAGCTTTTTCAGTGCCGCAAGTTATTTAAACAAAAATATTATTTAAATAAAAAAAATTGATTTAAATAAAAAAAATTAACATTTTTTTTAATCGTGATTTTTTCAACCCTGTTTGGCCGAGCGTCGGTATATTGTATGTGAATGTTAAATACAAATTTGTGTAATAGCAATAAATAAGTGTAGTGTATTTGTCTGCAGCTATGTGTCATACGGAGGTTACTTCTCAATATTCTCATTACAGCAAGAGATTTACGTTCTTGAAATTTAATCAGAGGCGGAAAAATTGAAATGCCGATATAAACGGAGAATATCTCAAATCGGATCATGGTTCCAGACTGCAAGTTCAAGGTCCCCAAAAGAGTGTCCACGACAAGTTCACGATCCCCACGATTACGATGAGTCACCTTAAAAAGACTAAACTGTGCTTTAGTAAGGAAGGCAGAACTTCTTTCCATAGGTTTTCAGTTCAATACTTTGAAATGCTTTTTCATATGGTAGTCGTGAGGCTTTGATATCTCTCTCTCTCTCTCTCTATATATATATATATATATATATATACAGGGTGTCCATAAAGTCCGTTGCCACCCCGTGTATCTTCGAAACGACTACGAATATGAGCAAACGCAAAAACACATATTTCATTATTTTGAGGGGCTTGAATTTTGAGCTATAAAAGTTCCACCCCAGACCCCCCGAAATTGGGGTACGGGGGGGTCAACTCGAAAATTTCAAATGGCAAAGGGATCGAGTAATATATCGTTTGAAAGGTCTCGACAAAAGAAATATTTTGCCGAAAGTTTCAAGTCGCTATGTTGACCCCCATCCAAAATGACGGCGGTCACATTTCGTGTCCATAAAATCCGTTGCCACCCCGTATATCTTCGAAACGACTGCGAATATGAGCAAACGCAAAAACACGTCCTTCATTATTTGAATTGGCGAACATTTTTAGCTATGAAGGTCCACTTCGTGTCCCCTAGGGCGAGTAAACGTAGATCAGAGTCTACGTAAAATTGTCAAAGGACAAGTGATACCTAGTGTCAACGGGTTTGATACAAGAAATAATTTGGGAAATCCTGAAAATTTCAAATTGTTTGATATTCCAAATGGCAGTAAGATGAAAGTTCTAAAATGAAACTTCTATTCCTCACTCAGACAGCAAGAGGTCTAGAAGTTACTCTTCACAGCAAAACCTGTATCTAACTGTTGTCGTCATGATTCTTTTTGAAGTTCTAACATACCCAAAAGTAAGCTGCTATGTTAGTCAAATAGTTTTGTAATGCTAGGAACATTTCGAAACATTTTCTTTTTCTTTAATTTTCTTTATGAGTGTTTGCTGATAGATGTAAAGTGTCAGTGTTGTGAAGAGGTTCCAAATTGCCGACAATAAGTTTTCCAGCATGTTCCTACGTACATATGCCTTAAGCACTAAATAGTTTCTACATGTTGAGCCTATAAATAAGTAACTTCAACGCGTGTATCTCCGAAACTTTCATCAGCAATGTGTAACTGGAAAGACCCCATTTAGTTGTTAAGGCATATGTACGTAGGAATAAGCTGGAAAACACATTATCAGCAATTTGGAACCTCTTCACAACATTCACAATTTACATTCATCAGCAAACTCTCATAAAGAAAATTTAAAAAAATAAGATGTTTCGAAATGTTCCTAGCAATACAAAACTATGGACTAATATAGCAGCATACTTGTGGGTACGCTAGAACTTCGAAAAGAATCATAACAACAACAGTTAGATACAGTAACTTCTAGACCTCTTGATGTCTGAGTGAAGAATAGAAGTTTCGTTTTATAACTTTCATCTTACTACCATTTGGAATATGGAACAATTTAAAATTCTAAGGTTCCCCAAATTATTACTTGTGTCAAACCCGTTGACACTAGGTATCACTCGACCACTTTTGTCATTTGGCATTTTCACATACACACTGAACTCCGTTTACTCCCCCCTAGGGGACACGGAGTGGAACTTTATAGCTCAAAATGTTAACCCCTTAAAATAATGAAGGACGTGTTCTTGCGTTTTTTATATTACCAGTCGTTTTGAAGATATACGGGGTGGCAACGGACTTTATGGACACGAAATGTGACAGCCGCCATTTTGGATGGGGTCAACATAGCGACTTGAAACTTTCGGCAAAATATTTCTTTTGTCGAGATCTTTCAAACGATATATTACTCGACCCCCCTTTGCCATTTGAAATTTTCGAGTTGACCCCCCGTACCCCAATTTCGGGGGGTCTGGGGTGGAACTTTTATAGCTCAAAATTCAAGCCCCTTAAAATAATGAAATATGTGATTTTGCGTTTGCCCATATTCGCAGTCGTTTCGAACATATACGGGGTGGCAAAGGACTTTATGGACACGAAATGTGACCGCCGCCATTTTGGATGGGGTCAACATAGCGACTTGAAACTTTCGGCAAAATATTTCTTTTGTCAAGACCTTTCAAACGATATATTACTCGACCCCCTTTGCCATTTGAAATTTTCGAGTTGACCCCCCGTACCCCAATTTCGGGGGGTCTGGGGTGGAACTTTTATAGCTCAAAATTCAAGCCCCTCAAAATAATGAAATATGTGTTTTTGCGTTTGCCCATATTCGCAGTCGTTTCGAACATATACGGGGTGGCAAAGGCCTTTATGGACACGAAATATGACCGCCGCCATTTTGGATGGGGTCAACATAGCGACTTGAAACTTTCGGCAAAATATTTCTTTTGT
>JAGDQP010009991.1:14470-57214 GCA_022664845.1 Lepisma saccharinum
TATATATATATATATACATATATCCTGTATATATAGTGTGTATGTGCGCGCGTTTGTAAAATCTGTTGGGTATATAAAACTATGTATCCGTCTTTCTGAGTGAACATTAAATAAAATAGTGTGAACATTTCAAGTAGAACTCAGAATAATGACATGTATAAGATAAAACTTTCCAATTGAAAAATAACTATTGATAATGTAAAAGCAAGGAAAAATTGAATTGCCAATCTTTTTATTAAATAAAAACGAAAATTCTTAACCAGTTCAGGTGATGAATTCCCTTCATTACCTTTGCCTTCTTCCCCATCCATATTTAAGTTCTTTGGCGCAGACAATGTTAACTCCGTATTACGCTCAACTAGGGTTTATATGTGAATTGTATATAGTCATCTGGTATTGCCACCAAATAAATTAATCCTAATAAACTAATTAAATTATTGACTCCTTAACGAATTTGTGAGTTTCTGAGGATGACTACTACAGATTCTGGTAAACTAGATTCCGAACCACAGCGTTAAAATTAAAGTCTTTCCAGTAGTGAACGCGGGCCAATGTTCACTGTGAAAGAGCACAAGAACTATTTAATTCGAGTAGCCTAGAGCCCCTCTCCTCTATTTCAACGTTATCTCGTTATTTATGTCAGCTTTAGAGTCACCAGAATTGAAACTTCACAATAAGATCTGAAATAGTTTCTTTCTAACTGCTTTCATTGAGGTGTGACCGCGTGAGCGTGAGTATTTAATGAAGATATTGAACTAAATCAGAAAGACCACCAGCTTTAGAGTTACAAGATTTTAATCGATAACGAGGGCCCCTGAAATCAGTTTTTCTCTGTCTTTGAATCAGGTGCTAGGATGAATTCTTAAAATGGAGAAAGCTAACCAAACAGAAAAGACCTGCCAGTTTCAGAGTGATGCTATGGTATTAAAAGTGGAAGCATAAATTAAAATGGTCAGGCAGTCATGTTTCATGCTAAACCAAAACACACAAGAGACAAGCTGTATTGTTCCCCATTATTCATTGTCCAAAAGGTGTCAGGTTCGATATCCGGTGGGCACACAAGTGTTTCCACGTTAAACTGATGGTCCCATACTTAGAACGTCAAAACTCTCTCTGGACAGAACACCCGTCATCATTCCATTATTCGCACAATAAATTCGAGTGCTAAGCATTGCGTCGTATCATTTGTCTAATGAAATTTTGCAAGCGTCCATATTAGGTAATCCCATACACGCTAGAAATGCATTTACACTTCATTAATTATCAACCGGAGTACCGCGGCACATTAGTGTGTCTGGATGACTGATCAGCGCCACGAATCTAAAGAAAGTAATTGTCAGTAGCCTGCTGATCTGACATCAGCACACCGTTGAGAATTCTCGTGGTGTAGTTAGCTTTTCTACCATGGAAAAATGCTGAAGGCTACTGGCACAAACTAGCAGAGATCTCTTGATGATTGCACTCTTTCTTCGAGGATACTGCTTTCGCAGACTCATTCTCTCTGAGAAGTTGCGATGAATGCTCAGGATTACTTGTGAGCTTGGAAACAGAGGTAAGAACTTTAGTGTGTCGCGAAACAAACAAGGTGAGAACCACTAATCGGTTTTATACCAAATCTCGAATATTCAACGCCGGATCTAAACAGGATATTCCAGGAATATCCTGTGCTATGTGTGTAGTTATAATTCTGGAAAACTTCAGTCAAGATGACGGGCAGTGAATCATACCAATTCCGAGAAGTTAGCCACTAGACCAAAGGGTCAGGATAGCACGGTTTGACTTTTTAATGTATATACGATTTATTCAAGTTTCAAGATTTCAGGAACTTTGAGGATTTCTTAGCGGATGGTTGTAAGTTTGTTAAATATTTTTTCAGTAACATAGAACATTTTAAAACATTTGAATCATTTACACCTGACCGGAAACGTTGAATTTGACTGTTTAAGTCCCTAGGCAATTTTGGCTCAGGCCGGACGGATGATGATGGGATAAACTGTTGGAATGAAAAAAGTGGGAGAACCCCGAGAAAATCCACGCACGCGGTGATTGTCCACCACAAAATCCAGATGGAATGAGCAGGGATAGAATCGACGGCCCATAGCACCAGAGGTGAGCTCTACCATTGAGCCACTGCGGCCCCACACTGGAATCGTCTAAGATCACATCGTTACTGACAGAATTTTGAATTTATTTTTAGCTTTTAGGAAATTTCACCATAAGCAAAATGTTGACGGACCGTTTTCGGCTCTCCAAAGAAGTTACACTAATGCTGCATAACGTATTTGTAATTTCTCTGTTCTTCTTCTAACGTTGGTTTTCCTTTTTCTCAGAAGCTAAGAATATGTTACTGTCATCTGAACAGAAACCGAACTTCGATAAAAATACGAAAACTATACAGAAACTAAAGTTTGAATAACCAGTCACTATAAGCGCCTTTCATAATGCACCGTTACTGGCTTGACGTTGATGTGATCTGATTTGGAATTAATTTTAATCAATAAATTATTTACATCGGTTAGACTCAATTTTGTGTATAGTATACTTTGTCTATACCTTCAGTCTATAAATAGTATGATAGTAGCTTACGCATATATGTATATATTTAGTTGTTGTCTTCTATTTCCTGACATTACACAAAATCGCAACTTCTAAAGTTAAAGATTACATGCGTGACGGCGACTTGACCTTTGTTTATTGTCCCACTTCCATCTTACATTTATTATTATAACTGCTATTATTGCTATAACCTATTATACTATTTACTGTTTGATTAAACAAAAGACATTAACAATTCAACTTTAACTTGCTATTGCATTATCAATAGTTACTTTTCAGTTAATATTAATGCTATTACACTAACTATTTCTTGCATCTAATTGTAAATGTCCTTTCTTCACCTCTCACATACATGTAGAGAGTGGGGGGAAGGAGGGAGAGAGAGAGAAAAGAAGAGAGTGGGAATAAAAGAATAGTCTTGTTGTTATATTTAAGAACAACCACATTTATCCTTACCCTCTCCGTCTCTCTTTCTCTCTCTTGCTCTTTCTATTTTACACATACACAAACAAAAACACTGAGAGAGAGACAACTAAAGGAAGAAACAAATACGAGATCTAAGAAAAGAAGAGTGCGAAGGAAATGAAAGAGCAATAGATTAACCAGGAATCAATTTCATTGATGTATTACAATAACACACATATTTATTAATCTCTCGATTGACCATTGATTTGCATTTCGTAGCTAGGGCATCATTCTCATACAAGTATAATTTGAAAAAAATAGTGGCTTAGCTGGAATCGAATCTAGCTCTACAGATTCAAAGTCCAACACGTTAACCGTTATACTACATCGGATATAGTTCTGTCTTTCCTAAGATTGTGTATTTGTCAGCATCAGAAGAAAGAAAATTCACGCCAGTGGCGTCTGAAGTCTCATTCACTGGTTCCAATTCTTCACTACTTTGTATGTCTTTTTAGAAGCTTTTTGAAAATCACGCTCAGTTTGAAGTAATATGTATGACGGCTTAATTGCAAATTCTATACATTTGTCATTTGATAAAGAAAAGTTACTATTGTCTTATAGACTAGTAAGAAAAAATGCTTGACCGGACCAGGACTCGAACCCATACCATATTTCCACCATGGCGGGTGGTGTTTTTCACTTCCATAGAAATGGACGGAAATCTGAATATCTCAAAAACCAGAAGAGCTAGAGAGCTGAATTAAAAACAGTTGTGTAGCTCTTAAAGTGTACTCTATAATGAATTCCTTTATTTTAAAAATTAGGCTGAAAATGAGTAACGAATTGTATAGAATTCGATTTTTAAACAGAGTTTTTGGGGTCAAGGAGTTGAATAAAATTCTGCAAAATTTTGAAATATTTAGACCTACCAACCGAGTGTCTGCACGCAAAAAAATCATGACCCTAAATCAAACTCCTTTTTTTTTCTATTAGGGTTCAAACATGGTTCTTTGCGAAGAATGCCGGATTTCGGGCTTAAACATCTCAGATGGGCCCTCATGAAAAAACCTGAAATTTGGTGTCGAAGAAGCTTTGTTTGTGCCCAAATTCCAACAGAACTTGCAACTTTTATTTCGTAATGGTTTGGCCAGTACAAGTGGATTTTCTTCGCTATACCATACAAATGCGAATGTGGTATTATCATGAAGGTCACCATGTTTTGGGGAAGGAGTTAAATATAAAACTGCAATTTCTCTTGTGATGTTTAGAACTATCAACAGGATGACTGTATAGAAAAATCCGTGGCGTTGAATCAGAGCTTTTTTTTTTTTTTTTTTTTTTTGCTACGGGGGTTCAAACATGGCCCTTTGCCAAAAAATGCCGGATTTAGGGCTAAAATATCTCAAGTGGGTCATCATAAAAAATCTGAAAATTAGTCTCGAGGAAGCCTTGTATGTACTCAATTCACAGTACAAATGGCAATTTCTACTTGCGAGTGGTTTGGTCAAGAAGTTGCTCATGAGCGTTAAAATTGCGCCTTTCAAGTAACGTAGTAATATGAAACTACATATGATCCGCTTGCAGTGACCAAACCACTTAGAAATAAAATTTGCAATTTTAATTGTAAGCTGACCACAAACTAAATTTCAGGCTTCCTTGACACTAAATTTCAGGGTTTTTTTTATGATGACCCATCTGAGATATTTAAGCCCGAAATCCGGCATTTTTCGACGAAGGGTCATGTTTGAACCCCGTAAAAGAGAAGGAGTATCATTTAGGGCCGTGATTTTTTGCTTGCAAACACTCGGTTGGTAGGTCTAAATATTACAAAATTTTGCAGAATTTTATTCAACTCCTTCACCCAAAGAAACTGGTTAAAAATAGAATTTTATACAATTCGATACTTATTTTTCAGCCTAATTTGTTGAATAAACAAATTAATTTTCAGAAGAGGTGATTCCATATCTTCAAAGTACACTTTAGGAGCTATACAACGGTTTTTGATTCAGCTCGCTAGATCTTATGGTTTTTGAAATATTCAGGTTCCCGTACATGTCTACGGGAGTAGAAAACACCACCCGCCATGTTGGAAATATGGTCGCCCCGGGAGAAATCAGGGTATAAAATTTCTTTCAAAAGTGGTTCTGATATCTTCAGATATGTAGGAATATACTTTTTTTTTCTAAAATGGTGAACCATTCAATTTTTCTAAAATTGGATGATTTGTCATGGAATGACCCAATTACGTACGTTTCAGTTTCTCGCGTAAAGTGTGAGAAGAAATGCTAATAACATTACATTCTAATAATAATTTTTATCAATAAGAAAAGCTATTTTAACAAAGTGAATTATTATACTGCTTTTACAAGTTTTAAAATATACATCGTGCATATAAACCTAGATAAAGCATCCACAGGCTTGTTCTGTTACGAAAACAACTGTGCAGACGTGACTCAATCTGAGTGGTGTTTTAATAAGACAAATCTTGGCAATATTTTTTTCAGGTGTAAAAATAGCTCATGGTTAAGCGTTTGCTTGCTGGAGATGTGTTCGAGACAAGCATTTTTCCTCCTAGTGACAATTGTAACTTCTCTTCATGAAATGACGAAAATATAGAATTTGCGAGCAAGCAACTAAGCTGTCTGTACTACTACGTCAGTGAGACTGAGCATGGCCTTGCAAAAGCTCCTAAACAGACATACAACGTAGTCAAGCATTGAACCAGTGAATAAGACTTTCCCACGCCAATGGCGTAAATTTCTGATATTGGTTGTCTTTCCGTTCAAATTCTTTCTCTGTCTTATGACTGGACTTGCTGTGGAATATGTAATAACAGAGGTCTAAACAAATATTTTCCTTTCACTTCTATAAGTTCCTGTATCTTACAAAATAAATAAAATTATATATATATGTAGAAAGAAAAGGGGGAGGCCTTCAACCAGCAGTGGATAGAAAACGGCTGAATATGATGATATATATATATACCGGTTTATCAGGAAATTCTCTCTTCCTCTCTTTCTCTCTCTGTATGTGTGTGTGTGTGTTATAAACTTCTCTTTATGGCTCTGTGTTATTGGCATCTATCGTCTCATTTCTTCTCTTTGTGTGTTTCATTTCTCCCCTTTCCCTGTATGCCATTTGATTCAAATTTTCCTCCATTTCATCGGTATGAATTTATGCATGTTTCGCGAAATTCTGTGTAAAAGCTCATTGTTGATTTTAGTTTCAGAGGAGGGAAGGAGGTAAAGAGAGAAAATAAGCTTTTACCTGAAGGGGGTCCTACTTAGGGACCCGGGCCCGACTTTGGTCACTTTTCTCAATACCGCATATTTTTCATTAAAATACAATTACGAATGTTTCAGTTTCTCGCGTAAAGTGTGAGAAAAAATGCTAGTAATTTCAAAGCATTAGAATAAACCGCCGTACTCAAATTATACAATAAATAGTGCACTTTACTCTGCATATCTATGATTACGCATTAGACGCATTTATAACAATACACAAATTTATTGGATGCTTTTACAAAGGGTAATTCTATGGACAAGTAGACGTTTTTTTTTAATATACACTGTCGCGTGTAATTAGCTGCTCGTCACAAATTTCAAATTCAGCTACGGTTGCACGTTTCACTTAACAGCGGTTAGGTGGCAGCACTATGCAACTAGTAACTTTACAAGCAACAAAGATTGAAGCCAAGAACTAACACGATGCAACTTAACTGAATGTAGCTGCGTATTTCCCAAAACCAAGTTTCTAGCTTTTTCAGACAATAATTGCTACTAATGTACTTTTCCAAAAAAATATATGTGGCTGAACAACACATCTAAAGAAAGTTTAGAACTAAAACTGATTAATTTCACAAAAATACGTATTATTTTCGAAGAAAGAAAAATTTTGGTGTCCTGGTCCTAGAAATATATATATATATATATATATATATATATATATACACACACTCTCTCTCTCTCTCTCTCTCTCTCTTTCTTTCTTTCTCTCCCTTAGTACAACCTTCAAATCAAAAAGTCGTTCCAACCAATAAGGGGCTTATACGCAAATGTCAGTATTATTTCTCATGCGTAACTTGGCAACTAGCATAGGAAACGATGAGAAAGGCACTATAGTAGTGAAGTTACCATAAACAAAAACTGGTAACAAGTTTTTATCGCTAGGAAAAGTTTCCTGAAATTGCATCTTAGCCTATTTTAAGCACACTTAAATTTTACCCATAGCACATTATGTAAACACTGAATATATGAAAAGTAAACGAAAATAATGCTTTTACAAATACGAAGCGATTAAATTAAACATAATTAATACGAATACATACATTTGCAGGGTGTCTATTGAATATTAATTTTCAAATTCCAGGCTTTTTCCAAGTTTTCCAGTTTTTTTCTAGGTCATTAATTTAAAACATTTTTCTTCTTGCAAACAAACAAAAAAATGTTTATAAATTAAAAGAAGTATATACCAAGAACATACTATTTCTTTAAGTCACTATTAAAGTTAAGGTTTATAGGCACTAAAAAATACGAAATAGGCAGGCAAAAAGGCACTAAAAATAGTCAAACAGGCAGTCAAATAGGCTGTCACATTTTTCGTTTTCTCAAATGTTGACACTGATTTCGAAACAATAAACATATATAATTGCTACTTATGTACTCTACCCAACAAATTTGCTTTGAATGAACTAAACAAATAAAAATGAAAAGTAACTAAAATAGAGTGCTTGAATTCGTTATTACTAATTTATTATTATTATTATCTGGCCCCCTCACGCTAGACACTATCTCTCCCTCCTGTAGTTTTGTGTTCTTACACTTGGAAATGGGTGTTGCGATAATACAAGATAAGCTAACAAATTGAAATATCAAAAATTCATTTCTAAAAATACGAATTAATTCAAAATGAGAATGGACTGTACTCTGTACGTTCTTATTGGTTAGAAAGTATTAATCGCCTATATCTATTCTACAGTTTCTTTCACATAAATTTTGCTTGTTTTGAAGAGGGAGAGGCGGTTCAGCACCTTAAACGACAATGCTAATAAATTAATGACAAAAATGCATAATAATAATAATATAAATTATTATAAACATATCTATTAAGTGCAGTTAAATTAATTGTAAACAATCAATGTGTAAATACCATTGTTGTGTATGTTTCGTAATTTTTCCTAATTTCGCCTATCATGTACAAACCTTCCGCTCTACTCTCTCCAAATATGGTCTAAGCTTCTGAATATCACATCATACTACCAGAAAAATATACTAAACGATGTACAATTGGATCGTTCGTTGAAATTTGTGTGTACAAAGCAGACGAAATAAAGATAATAAAATACTTACCTCTCTTACACAAAGCTGACAAAATATCAGGCCGACTTTTCATCAACGCGCTAGCTGCGTGCTTAGTTTGCGATTGAGTAGCCAATAGAAATACTTAAATATGTGTTTCAATTTGCTACTCAGTCAGATCGCAAGCAGAGCACGCAGCGTCACTTCATCATGGAAAGCCGGCGTCACTTTGCCGAAGTTTGAATCACCGTTTCTCCTTGCCTCAATAACAAACATCGACTCGTTTTTTGTCTTTTTAGAGATATTCCTGCCAGGAAGGGGGAGGGGGCAATATGAGGGCGTGCTACCGACGACATATAAATAAGTGAAAATATGTTTATGTCAAACCTAACATTACAAGAGAAGTCGCCTCAAAACAAGATTTTTAGACGTTCCCAGATTTGGTAACAGATAATTATTTTTTGTCTGGACGGAAGTTTCACACAGTTTGGAGAGAATCTTCGTTTTAGAAATCTGGCAACATTGTTCTATACAGTTGGAATATGATTTTTACATGAGGCAAGAATATGCTGTATTTGCATGTGGGGATGCTGCTAGAAGGGCCCTAAAAATTTCCTTGCAGGGAAGCAATTGTGGTTACGCTACTGATTCCTGCGTCTCCATTCGAGCGAAGTAAACGACTGATGTTCACGATTCTGACGAACGCCAGGAAAAATCTTCAGATTACCACTTATTGTTAGACTGCTCCCAGCAAGACAAATCCCGACACCGACGGCGTCCCAATAAACTATTAGTATGGTATTGGGTGTTTCACTGGGTGTTTTACCGGGTTTTTCTTTTACTCGAGATGAACTTCAACTCTGCTAATTATCAGCAACTCCCCACTACCTCCTCCAAGCCCTCGAATTTACTTTATCATTAACTCGGAATTGAATTTGAATTTATTTTAAGGCCTTTAGGCAACTTGGCTCAGGCCGTATGGATGATGATGGGATGAATTGGTGGAATGAAGAAAGTGGGAGGAAACGGGAGCACCCCCGAGAAAACCCACGCACACGGTGTTTGTCCACCACAAAACCCACATGGCATGAGCAGGGATCGATCCGACGACCCCTAGCACCAGAGGTGAGCGCTCTACCAACTGAGCCAGTCATTAACTCGAAGCGCAACAAGGAAAAAGATATGTTGACACTAATTATTCCTGCCCGGAATTAGGTTTATTTGCAATATTTGTAATACTCCCAACGGCGTGCAACAATCCTTCCTTTCAATTATGGTTATGATCTGGAAAAATATACATCACCTTAATTTGTTAATACCAGGGAATAGCTTAAATCAATCAGATAGTCCGATTCTTAGTAAACAGAATAAATATAATGTAACAAAAAAAAAAAACAGATCCTTCTTCAGAGATTCTCTGGTGCGTGAGTTTGACGACACAACGAGTTCTCCCACCCCAATTTCTTTCTTATTCGTAAGATTAAGAATTGGCAAGGTCTCGAAACTTTTTACGCAATGGCATTAACTTCTGGACCTGATATGACTGAAAATCCCTCTAAATGTATATCTCTTTCTTAGGCGATTTCAGAAATCATTCACAACTCAATGGGCGGATATCTAACATTTAAGAGAAAAAAATAGGAACTGACTTCGTAGTCGGTTCACTCCAGGCTTCGAGTCCCAGTTGAACCTTAAAGGAGTGCTACCACCAATATCCTGGTGTCTACGAGTACCCCTGAATATTGTGGACGTAGCACTGGAAATAAGCTTAGACAATCTGTGATTCCATTAATGTGTTAATCTCATCTGCTCAATTTTCTTTATGACAGGCAACATTCTTGGCAATACAAAATAATAATAATAATAAAAATAAATAAATAACATCGCAGTTTTACGAAATGTACGTTTAACTTCCCAATATTAGTTTACCCAGGGGAGGAATCTGCAGTAAATATCTACAATGTGCAGCGAGCGTTTTAAGCTATGGAGACTTGAAAAAATCTTTATGAAGTGGCCCCGCCAAAATTTAAGAGAAACAAGACTCAGACAACTTACAGCTCTTCCTTCTTCTCTTCAAAACTGTTGGGTTGCTCTCGGACGATCGTTGTAGCTTTACTTCTCGTAAGTACAAGCTCTTCGCAGCATTCTCAACTATTCGCTGCGGAAAACATCGCCGAATTTCAATGATCGGACTCTAACTAAATTACTCTTCAGATATTCATACTGACTAAAAATTTCTAAGTCCCTAATCGCAGCTAAGTGACTGCTTGGTCTAAGTCCTAATCGCAGCTAAGTGACTGCTTGGTCTATCACCTCAAGTAGGCTCTACATCTCAGCCTCTCCGATTTGCTTCTATCCCGTGTCGCGGATAACTGGAAAGTGATCCACGCCAGCCAACGGCTCCTAAATTTAAACGAACAGGGTTCAAACCCCACAATCTCGCTGTATCGTCATACTCATACTTCGGCCTGCTACGTCATCAGTCTCCACCATTCTTCTTTGGTCTCCTTCTGCCTCTGCGAAAATAGAAAGAAAGACAGGCATGGAAAATTTCTAGCTTCTACCGTTTCACAGGGGTCAATATCCTCTCGTGACTTGTCCATCTCTGCTTCAACATCGCTCATCTACCTTCTGAGCTACGAAAATACACTTTAGCAAATTCTGAAATCCATATGATAAGCATTACAAATATTAAATATATATAATTAATAAATTCAATGATCCTTAATCCTAAAAGAGGGAGAAAAGTAAAGAGAAAGAGAAAGCTGCCGGCAGAACAGAATGAAAGAATAGAAGAAAACACCGACCAAGTGTCGACGTCACCTGACTTGATGGGTTTTTATGCTCCCACATTCTAAGCGCGTAAATGAGAGAAGCGCAAACTGAGCGTTCTCTGAAACAATGGAAACAAATGAGTCTATTTATGCAACAACGTTGACGAAAATCTGCTGTCGCGTATTGAAAGACACGAGCATCTGTTTTAGAGAACGCGAGAAGCAAGACAATGGGAATGTTTATTAAACAAATTTTCAGCCAAAAAAAAAATGTTGCCAGGCGTTGCTCAGAAACATCGTACCGCATGCTTAAAATCCACTGACAACCCAACTTCTATTTTATTCTTCTTTTCTAAATATAATGTTGTGGTTTTCAGCCAGTGTTGCCAGGCGTTCTTAATCCAGTTGCTCAGACGTTTTCCTATAGCATCCACAACACTCACTCGCAACAACTACTATCTTTCTTCTTCTTCTTCTTTTTGACCAGTTCAGGGTGTCTAGCAAATTTCTCTCAGCAATTTTCCGACTTTTTCCCCACATTTTCATATTTTTCCCGACTTATCATTTTTTTTCTTCGTAAAATTAAGTAAGGGATAATGAAAACCATAAAAAATGTAACCGGTTAATATACATATATATATATATTCCTTTTCATGTATGCAATGAAGTAACCTAATCACGCAACTTCATTTCTTCTTCTATGGTAGTGACTTCTTCCGATAAATGATTTACGATTTTCTGTTTCTTTACTTCAAGTTCCTTTAGTTTCTGCTGTGCTCTTCTTTTTTCAGCGGCTCTGCAGTCTTTTTCCGACATCACTTTCCTGCGGTGTTCTTCGGCTTCCTTAAATCGTGCGTATGCATTTCTCATTGATAGTATCATCTGTTTTGGGATAGACAGGGCCTGTACGCCACAGTATCATAAACTACACGCTTCGCCACTAAAGAATCGTCTTTCAAATTTTCAACTACTATTTTCTTGTTTATGGAAAATCCTCTTTCTAGGGCTGCATTTCCATGGGAAAGAATTAGGCACATCTTTACTATCTTACAGAGATATACATCATTTGGTGATAATACGCTCATCCAAAAGTCATCAAGTCTGTGTTCACTTTTGTACAATTCCATTTTATTCCGCAAATGTGTCTGACCTACTAGAGCCTTGCATTCTCTGTCTGCCTTTTCTGCATCGGACGCTGAGACAACACTAAAATTTCGAACGTTGCTCTCATTTATTCAACAGCTTCTTGCTGTAAATGTGCAACAGCTAAAGGATTAAGAAATGTCAGTGCTTTTGTAAAGGAATACTTTAACGGAGACCTCTGCTGAAGCTTGAAGACTAAATGCTGATAGCATTCACGAACTTGTCTACGAAAACACATTTCCTTTTCACTAGCCCCTGTACATTTCCTCAGAGCTGACCTAGATGCATAGCCAAGGTCAATTCCTTGATACGTATTAAATTAATATAGATATTTTAATTTTTCTCCATAACATCAATCCCGTAGATACTCTTCCTCTCCAACGTATCTTTTTTAACGAAGCGTGACATCAATATTTATAATAGCTGAGTGAGGCTTCCATACAAAAATGAAGTCATAGGGGTGTCTAACTGATATTCAGTCAGGAAAGGCTCACAGTCCTCAGCAAGGGATTGAAAAAGCGCTAATTTTGCAAGAAGCAACTTATCGTTCAAACTTGCAGCTACTACTCTGAAACTGTTACAGCTGGGTTCTTTGTCTGTACTCCTAACAGTCTCAACATACTTTCTCACATCGTGTAACATTTCTTGGCTTCGCTTTGCTACTTTAGCATTTTCTATCCACCGGAGATGTCAAAATGGAAGAGGAAACAATGACGAACCTGTTATTTCAGAATACTGGGCACGCCTTGCTGGTACCATTTCGAACAAGTTATACAATGCTCTGAGAAGAGAAATCAAATAATCCCATCCAGTTTTTTTGTATGCTAGTCTTAAAAGCACCGTGAACAACTTGACGACCACATGAGCCAAGTTCAAGAAGCCGTGGAGCATCTGTACCAAGGGAGGCACAACGCTCCTCTTTAATGAGGATTAACAAGTGCCCAATTTACGTTTGGACTATCCATTGAAATTTGCAAAAGCTTAGATGGTTCAAGCGACTGCAATACATTATCAAAACCATGTAAAAGGTCTGTAGCTGCACTATGATCCATAAAAACAGAATTAAAATACCGTGTTCTGACTCTGTTGTTGCTATTGTTCCAGAAGCGTACACTCACATCCATTTGAGTTCTTTGTGCAACACGATTTAAACTGTCATCAAATCCAAAGACATAGTGTTCGCATTCTTGTAACAAGGATTAAGTTGATGTTGAAAGTATGGACACAATCCATACACGATGCTATATGACACTTTGTCCTTGTGTTAATTTCATGTCTCTAGCAATTGAACTGTCTGGAATCATTCTGGTGAAAACAACAATAATATTTTCAGCACTGCGTAAAGAGTTGTGATTCATCACCGCGTTTATACACCACAAAATTTCTGCTTCTATGACACTATCCTTCAGTTTAAATTTGTCGAGGGTCGAAGTACTAGTAGGAAAGAATGTCTCGCTTGATGAACATGGAAGAGAATCTGTGCTGGTGACAGGTTCATGTAATGTTGAGGAGAAATAACTGAACTTTCTATAGTTTTTGAAGATTTTGTTGGGAAATGATACATCACTGTGAAAGTCTTCTGTCGAGTCACTGCAAACATTTGATGCTTCTTGCTCTTGGAATGACTAATAACAGCAGTACGTCCCATGGTGCCATACGAAAATGGAATGTTACGGCACACACATTCTGCAGTAACTTTGTCTTTCCTTCTTTTACCGACGGAAATTCAGCTTTCCACTTCTCTTGAAACTTCGTTGAGAGTATGATGTACGTCAGACTCTGAAAATACAATCATGGAAGCACGTCCACAGCTATGTTCGGTAATAGTTAACAAGTATCCCTATGTAGGTAATGTAAACACGTAAGTACAGCTCCATGAATCAAATCCATCGGAAGAGCATGTCCTGGAACTTGGAACATTGCCCAAGAGAAAGCAAGAAGACAAATTCCTAACTGGTCTGACCTAAGGCAGCAGCAAATAAACTAGTAAGTAACCTAGGCCACAGTTACGTAAACGAACGCTAACCAAATTTAGCCCTAACTTTACGTAAGCTACCTTGCGAAAACAACTTAAAACGAACGTCACAAGTCAATATGTTTGTTTTATGAGTCAAGAAAAGCTGGCAGGTCGTAACGGAATTTGTGCCAAAAGTATACATTGAAGCAGAGAGGAGGAAAGTTAAATAGCAAATAGTGAGCTCCGAGGGAGAGGGGTCGAGGGCGCGGCCAATAGGGGTGGAGCTATAGTACTAATATAAATAACCCGACACTGACAAGATGCCCGTTATCCTTCTCAGGTAATGAACTTCTGGACCTCAGTTCCAGTACTTAAGACTACTTTTGGAACGCACTAGCAATACTGCTTATTACTTAGGAGTTCGTTCGGTAAGCAGGCTGCTGAATTTTTATATTAAAAACCAGTGAAAATAGCAAATATAATATACTAATCTAACCTAACAACATAGAAAAATACAGAGGCCCACTTAACGAACAACAGCCATTACTTATAAACAGAGTGATAAAACTGTATTCTGAAGTATGCCTGTGCCATTTTTCTTAAATACTTATCTCTATAACAATCAGCATGTTTAAATTACCTTCAAAAGCTATGCAAGCGTTAGGAAAACTGATCCAACATATGTGTAACGTTAAGAATTATATTATTTTCTAAAGTCCAAGGGCTAAAGAGGCTCTAAATAGCATTCTTCACACATCGTAAATAACTTTACTAATTCTAAAGCAAACTAACCTAGCTTTACCCAACCTCAAGTCCGGACGGTTCTAGAACGCTGGTCCCTTTTAGGAGTACAAGGACATAAACAACATTTTCGTAAAAAACTAATCGTGAACTAAAGTTAGTTAACCGTGGTAGTGCTATAATTTTTAGTAAAGCCATTATTTAACCAAAGTACCCGTTGTACTTCAAGTGTGGACCAGCGATCTAGAACCTAGCCAACAGTAATATTTATGGTGAGCAAAACAACGTAACTCTTCCAAAAAAAGCGATCAGGACTATGCTTGTATACAACCACTCTAAACGTACTAACGGAACTTGTGTATAGTATAGATGTATAATCAGAATGGAGATAGGCCTACATACAACATTAATTATCTACTGCAACTTGGGATACATCTAAGTGAAGTTAAGCCATCCTTCTGCCTTTTTGTTTGACTATAACAAAAGAGTGATTCGAACATTACTTACATTGAAGGGGGGGTGGAATGCACAACCTAACAAAGATATATATTAATATAGAGCTAAATACTAAAAAAGAAGAAACGCTGTTCTAGTGAATGAAATGTGCTTAGAAGTGACTGTCTATGGTTATTTACAGACACTTCATAATTACTTCGTAATACTCAAAACTGACATACTTCATAGCAATCTAAGAAACTGCAATCACGTGGTTTGCAGTTAAACTAAAACAACTGGTCTCTGAAATGTTGAATTATTTATGAAAACACTGCCCAACTCTTTAAATTTAAGTTGCCTGTAAACGCTTAACATAAATTTATATCCACTATTATCTATGCTCTTGTTTATGTATACACGTTCACGGTCCGTACAGTGACGTCACACGCCTTGCAACCAATAGCTACTGTTTTCCTTAAATCTCGATGTTTGGCCCCTCTGGGTGGATCCATTGGTTGAATGAACTTTGATTATTCTCAACGATTCTCATTCGACTTCGATTATAATTACTCCAAATTATCTACACAAAAAACTTGTTAGAAAATTCCCGAATTTTTTTCAAAATTCCCGATTTTGCCGACTGCTAGACATCCTGCCAGTTGCTCCTGCGACATGTCTTCAAAGCCGAAGGGGTAGAAGCGTAAAGCGACAGAGAATAAAAAGGGTAACGCGTTCAGCTTGCGTTCTCTTGTGAGCGTAAAGCGGAAGGGCATAAAAGCACTCTTACTCACCAACTTAAAAATAGAGATCCGGTTACTGGAATCTCCCCTCCCCAGAAAAGAAACTCTGCCGTCCTTGAACTGCTGCCATTAAAATCTTGCTGGCTTGCGTACCGTATTTACTCGAATCTTACGGTACGCGCATCATTTTTTACAGACTTTTCTTTAGTTCACAATGGTTCGTGGTGTCCTCAAATCTTGCAACGTTAATTTAGCTTATTTCCCGATGTCATAGCTATAGCTATTACCAGAAATAACCCCACTACAACTATGATTATTAGAATATTTGTATAGGAAAGATCAAATTCTAAGGGTTATGACCATAGTGCTGTTACCGCCCATACAATTCATTTTATCTTATCTTATCTAAGGGTTATGAATTTTTATCGAATTTAATTGGGCAGTCAGTTTGTCCAATTGACGAATAGTAGAATTTTCTACGAGAATTGGGAGTATTTCTGTGTCATTTAGAATTAGGTGACGGGTCGTTGTCTGTACCTGTAATTTCGATGGTAAAATCATATCCTTGAAAATTATACGCTCAAATTCATTGTAGTAAAAAAAAATTGAAGCGTGGTTAGTGTTTTCATACGGTTTACTGTGAGAAATACCAGTTTCAGATTTGTATGTTCTATGAAAGGGCACCAAAGAAGAAACTAATATACCAGCGTCTGTATATTTGTATATATAATTTGCGTTAGAACCGAAAGTTTGAAGTTGACATGAAGAAAATGAGTGGTTGTGCACCAGTTCTGTTACGCAATTAGCTTTTTGTGAATTTCTAAAACTGTGTGGTTTACATACGTATAAGAAGTTTTCAAATGAACAAAATTGTTCTTCAATTTCTAGGAATTCATTGCCTGATGTAAAGGCGAAACGAGGGAGAGAAATAGTTGTTTCTATCTTTTGGTATAAGAATCCCACATTTACAACTTTGAGAAGAGTCAACATTGATGATGTTTTGATCAAAGGGACTAGCATTAACAGATCAACGTTTTTAGTCTGACAATTGAAAGAAACCAAACATCTTTTTGAAACCGTGTATAATAGACCTAAGTCGTGTTTGTATATAGTGTCCCTGAGTAATTCATGTTCTGAAACGAGTTTTAGAGCTTGATCTTCTGCTAAAATTTGTGAGAAAAGTTTATTTGTGGAAACACGAGACAAAAATTGTTTAATTTCACTTTGAGCTAAGTAATGGAAATATAATGCCGAAAGTTCACGTGTCTCTTGTGCTAAAGAACAAAAGAATTTTAATATGTGCGTTTGCATCCCCAAAAATGTCCTTTTTATTTGTAAAACTACGTTTTTAAGAATTTAAATTTCCTGAGTAAAACTACTCTTCATATTATTTATCTCCGTGGTCAACAAGTTCTCATGTTGTCTAAGTTTCTCTACAGAAGATGCTAAGCGACGTTGGTGAAATAAATTTGTCAAAGATAAGCCAAAAGATCCTATTCCAAGTAGAAAGGAAAGGAAGTTTCTTTTAGTACGTGTATTATTCACACAAGAGATTGTTTGGGTAGCTGATATCTTAAAATGACTAGGAATAGTATCCTCGATATTACGAAAGAAAGCTTTTTCAAGATTTTGAATTTACTGTCTGATTTCACTCCAAGCAATACAATTCTCCTTAGATGGGTAAGTTGTTTGTAGATTGAGGTTAGAACGAACCGCTAAGTATACATCAGTATGGGAATTTACTGCTAAATCTTTATTAGTCAGAGTTGCTCCAATCTGTGGTAGGATTATCTCATGAAATTCGTTGGGGCTTATTGCCATGGAAACAGTTAATGCTTGTATAGATACGGCTATTAGAAATACGTATTCCATTTTAATTCTTTTCCCTCTAGAATAAAAAGAAACGAGGCAAGATTTAGCTTTCGAACTCATATTATATCTTTTTATTTTTAAAAAAATAGCGATATTTTACTATAGTAAATATAATATTTTAATACTACTACATTAAGAAAAAAAATGAAATGAAAAAGGCCTCTGTTAAATATTGTCTCTATAATATTAGCTACTACTAGTAATGCTGATGTAGCATACCGTAGCATGTAGCATCCGCTTGTATGTGTGATAAAAGAAAAAAATACACAGGTATCAAACTGCCATTTGCCGCAATGCCTATCAGTCAGAAAAGCTTTATTCGCGTCGTTGGTTTAGAATGGCGAGTGACGAGGCTAAAATTCGCTCGTATATCGTGGACGAGGAAATTGTGCGATTCTGCTCGGTTTTTAACAACGACAGCGTGGTGAACGAAATATTTCGGCGGATAACGAAAGAATAATAAAAAGTTATTTTGAACATCTCACCGTAAGTTTGGAAGATTTGCGTGCGTTCATGCGCCAATTTGGACAAAAAAAATCCACCAGCGTGTCTATAGCTTCGTGGATTCGGAGGCGTGCCTGCCTATCTTCGAAGCGAAGATTCAGGACGGGTGCTTGAAATGGCGATTGTATTAAGGTAAATTTACTTTGTAAATTTATTACTTACGAATTATTGAGATATACTTTTATTTCATTTCTTTACTCTGGTATACGTTATATGCTTGTAAGAAACACATATCGTTCGTTGTCTTTATACTATAACGCGTCAAGATGTGACATAATTTACAGGATAGGTTTGCGGAAATTAGTATAATTTTACCTTGACGCTACTTATCATCTTACATGAGTCATTGTTTATAAATAATAATAATAATAAAATACTTACATAACTAAAATAAAGGCATTACTGTACTGTTGATAATATTCTATACATATGTTAAGGAGACACTTATTCATAGCAAAATATCTTCAATAAAAAAAGTTGGAGCTTCTCTTTTTTAAAGTATAGAAATAAATATACTTTGCCCTAATTTAAACAAAGAAAATGAATCAAAGCGTAAGTGAATCAATGTGTTCTATGTTTGTTACTTTTCGTAACGAAAAACTTTAATGTAAATTGATATATCTCTATAAAGGAGGGCGTTCTTTAAATTATAAAAAAATACCTTTAACCAAATCGATAAATGATTCAAAAGTGAGAGGGAAATATGGAAAACATGGCATTTCCTCCAATGTTTTAGTCAAATCAGTATTCCTTTAAAGTCGGGAATAACTTGACTGTACTATCGAATCATCACTCGAAAGAGCTAGAAGCGTTTGAGAAAAAAAAATTGTGAAGAAATGAAAGAACTGATTTTACTCTTCATCTTTCTGTTCTTTTTTAAGTTGCTTGTTCATCCATTGCTGTGTGTTCAACACCATACTTCTCTAAATAATGTATATCGTGATAGTAGGGACGTTATATCTGTATAGCAATATCTTCTATAATCCAGTTTCCACGCTTATCTTTCATTTTAACCTGATAAGCATTGTTGTGGAGCTTTTTAACAATAGTTCTCTATCCTTGAAATGATGAAATAAAAGCCTTTGCGTTCCCTGTGCGAAATGACGGATTGTAGATCAGGACAAAGTCATTAGGATTGTACTCGTGTTGCCTATGTCGCCTGTCATAAAATTTCTTTTGTCTTTCGTGATCAAGTTGCAAGTTCTTAACTACTAGCTGTCGTGCATGTTGCATATCTTGAAGGCGCGTACTACTATCTGAAATTTCACATACCATTTCGAATTTGCTAGCTGCTATATCTCTAGGCTGAAAACCAAATGCTATAATAATTGGCAGCGTAGCCCCGCAAAATACGTACTCATCAAGATGTTGGTCCCATGTACAATGGTTGTTTCCCTGTTCAGACATTCTTGTCTTAATCATAGTCTCAATCAAATAGTGTGTAGCCTCAATAATGCCTATTGCGCTGTGCTGGTACGCTAAACATCTGTACGGAGCTATTCCCATAAGGTTGCATAGTTCTATACAGTGAGTGCTACAAAATAACATATGTCTATCACTTTTTAAAGTCATCGGTATCCCAAATCGAAGTATTATTTGTTTGTAAATAAAATTACATACTGTTTTGGCACTAATATCTGGTACGGCTTGAGATATGAGGTATCGACCACCTTCACATATAGCTGAAAGAATATGTTTGTTGCCGTTATATGACTCGGATAACTTTCGGATGAATCTAACTGATATGATGTAAAAACAGGAGGTACTTCTAAATGTAAAAGTTAACCTTGAGGTAACTGTATCACAATTTTGTTTTTCTGACATACACTGAACTGGTGAATACGTGCTGACAAGTATTGCTTCATATTTTTGAAGTAATATTTTCTAGATGCTAATAGGTAGGTTTTTCAGTAACCAATGTGATTGGCAGATCTAGTACGATGTATTGACTTAAACCATGACAATCTCAGATCCTCTGGTATACAAAGTTGTTTCATATTACACCGATTATTATTTTTCGGTGGCGTACGGTATAAAATACCATAAAATATTTTGAAATATTTGGAATCTCTCAAAATTTTTCCATCCATTTCCTGACTAGGATTTTCCAGGGTTTCTATGATTTTCGTACAGAAGGGGTCTTGCCTTTGGGCTGACCGGATATTCAGATCATCAGAAAGTACCCCAATAAACTGTGATTCTGTGTCAACTTTTTCTTCTTTTTGTAAATTCTCAGTGACTTCACTGCATGTATTTATCTGTGTATCCATCAAATTTCTTCCTTGTTCTCGTTGTTCTTCATCTGAGTGTAAATTCAGTATTTCTTCCTTGCTCTCGTTGTTCTTCATTTGTGATTATAGCTATTTTGTGTGGAAGTTCCAGTAAACTAGCAGTTTCCTTGTCTTGTTGGTTATCTTGATCCATGTTACGAGTGGATATGTCTACCCAGTTTTCGTGTGTCGGGCACACGAAAAATAAACGATCTTGCGAGCTTTCCATGTGAATCGGGAGCGGTGTGAGCTTTACTAAAAACTAAAGTATCTGTATATAGGTCAAAATGAATACCTAAAATAATATAACGAAAAGTTTTACATGTGTACACCGCTGACAGTATTTCTCGTTCTTATGTGTCACTTTTTTCTCAGAATCTGTGCAACGACGTGAACAAAATCCTAGTGGTCTCCATTGCTTACTAATTGGATATTGTTGAAACACACCCTTTGCTAAAAAAAATCACGAGACGTATCACAATACATTCTAATTGGTGCTTTTGGGTCAGAATGCATCATGGCTAAAGAACTTACAAGTGCTTTTTTAAGAGCCAAAAACCTTTCTTGGTGTATTGGCAACCACTTATAACGTTTTCCTTTCTTGGTTAATTCTACTAGTGGTGAAACTAAATTGGCGTAATTTGGTATTTGAGCTCTAGCAAAATTACACAAACCCAAGTATTTACGAAGTGATTTCACATCCTTTGGTGGTAAAAAGTTATCAATAGCTGAACGGATCTTTTTTAAAATCCTGATTCCGTGTTGATCTAACTCAAAACCAAAAATAGACAATCTTGAAAAGAAAAATTTTGCTTTGGGTATTTATAAACGAATACCAATTTCTCGAACTTTTAAGAAGAGTTGTCTCAGTGTTGTCAGTAGCGTAAAAAAATCATCTCCATGGACGAGTAAATCATCAGCATAGAAACTAAAAATTTCTGGATTTAGATCTTTCTTAAGGCTATTCATAACGTAGCTAAGCGATGCTGTGCTTGAACGTAGACCCATCGGATTGCGAGTCATCAAAAATGAGCCAATAGGCGAGATATTTACGCCTAGATACTTCTGTGAATCTTCATCAATAGCGACAGAAAAGTACGCATTATTAACGTCCAAATTGATCATGTATATGTTTTTTTTTCAATTTATACAATACTGATTTCATACTAACTTGTATAATGGCAGGTTTATACAAATATAAGTTAATATGGCGAAGGTCCAAACAGATGTGCCACGAACCTGAAGGTTGCCTTACGATTACAGCACGAGATGTGTAATCTGATAAGCCTGGACGTAGCACACCAGCTTGACACAAAGCATCTACTTCAACCTTAATGTCTGAAAGAACATTTAACGAAATTTCCTTGGAACTATGTGCGAATGGTTTCATATTCTTATCTATATGTAATTTCTGCTTATAATTTTTGATGATGCCTATGTCCGACGAAAAATAAGACCATATGTCGTTTCTGTAGTTCTTCATCCAATGGCTGTGTTACTTGTAAACTAGTCAGCGCTGATGTTTCCTCTTCAAATTTTGAAGTTGGTACTTTTTCTATATCAAATTGCGTAAAAATTCTTCCAAGTACCATTTTTATTACGAAAAGATATATTTTTATTGCATAAATTAGTAACAAAAGCATGTAGCATGAGGAAGTATTTTGATATTGTTTTACCGAAGTAACTTATTGTTTGGTTCAAAAAATACGTCAACTTTGTTGATGTCAACATTTGTTCTTAAGGGCACAAACACTTATGAATATGGCTGAAACCTGTAACATTTCTGAGGGTAGCTTAAGCTATCTTTATTCTGGTTCTGTATATAGACATTAACCACATTGCTTACTCGGTTATATTTGTTATTTGAAAACCTAACTGGTTCCAATTTTGGACAAAAACCGAATTTGTTATTTGCAAAGGATATCCTCGTATTGTAATGTCGTAGCATAACAGTACCTAATATAGGGCATCCAAAATTCTTTTGAACAATATTAAATGGATGTGAGAAAGTAGTTTCATTAATAGTAACATCTAAAATCACTCCTTTCTCTAAATGAAGAATTTGGTTAGCTATGCCCCTGATAGCTGTCCTTATGTTAACTGTTTTAGCATTCTTCGGAATTTGAAAATGTGAAATTATCGACAAAGTGCTACCGATATTCAGTATTAGCTGTTGTTTAGTACCATTTAATTTAGCATTTATGGTAGCAATACCATGTGATTTCGTTAATTCGGTAGTAATATATGCACATTCTATTTGTTTTTGCCTACTTTGGCGGTGGTGGTTTTGATTTTTGTGGTGGTTGGGCCCCTAAGTTTGCATGGGCCCCTTATCTAGTTTAAAGTCTGTTCATTTTCTGAGATCTCTTCCTGTTCGGCCATGTATGTCCTGGCATCACGTGAAAATTGGTCTCTATGCCCGTTAGGACCAAAATTACGCCTATTAGAACGTTAGTTACGCCCTCTTGAACGGTGGGCTCTGGTGTACTGGCTACATGTCTGATAACTATCTTGGTAAGGGCTATATTCATTGTTGTAAGTACGGTCCTGATAATTTTTATAATTCTGTCGTGAAGAATTTCGATATCCAGGACGGGCACGATACGTTCTAACTCTTTGATTGGAATACATATTATTAGTTTTCTGTGCTAACTGTTCAAGTCTTAATTCGTGAACCTTGAATGTAAAATTTGTTAACTTGTCAGTTAAAACTGATTTGGTCCTGTTTTAACATTAGAATGTAGTTGTTCTTTATTTTTAGAGCTAACCTCAAAAATAGTTCTGAAACTGTCACCTGATGGTACTGTTTGCTGTACAGCTGATCTAGGTTTCACAGAACTCGGGAGAATTTACTGCCATTTGTTGAGCACTCCGAAAAACATCTGAAGTATTCTGTACTGTATTATCCGATAACGCATAGTTTGATAAATCGTAGGGCGTTACTTGATGCCCTGGGCCATGCATTTGTGCTATTGGCTGATACAATAAGGGTGGGACTAACTGTGCGTGTGACGTATTTGTCCAACACATGCCAGCGGGCGTTGATACTGACGGAATCATAGCATTTGTTTGTTGAAAGTGACCTCCCTGAAATTGGCTTGTAGGTAATTGGAAGTATTCGTCAGCTAAGCGTTTCTGACTTGACTGGAGTTCTAACAAAGAATGTCTCTGCAGCAAAAAATATCGATTTATGAGAGAATGAAGCTTTGATTTCAAATCTTCTATCGTTTAAAATTTCTCCAGAGAAACCTGATCTAAAAACGTTTCACGAAGGCCGACAATAATGTGATATATCTTCTTTTGCATAGTCATTTCGGGACATATTTGATCAATCAGTTTCTCTTTGCTAATTAAATAATGTATTGGATTCTCCTGTGCCATTTGAATTCTCGAATTTAGAAGCATAAATGGTTGCTAGGGCGGAGCTCGCAAGCTATACGATCTGTCACTTCTTTAAATGTCATATTATCGTATTCAGTTTCTTTATGCATGCTCAGAAAATATCTAAGGGTAAAGAAGTAAGCGAAACGCCGAAACGAAGCTTTTGTTCTGCGTCAAACCAATTGTTAAGCTGTGATATTAATTCAAATTTGGCTAGAAATTCACCAAAAGTTTGTCCTTCTTTGTATGTTGGTGGATTATACACTTGCCTATGTGCGGAATTTCGTTGTGTATAATCTGGCGGAATGGGTGAAGCCCGGGGTGTTTGTACCAGCGAAACATGTGAGGCGTTTATGGGTGAGGTTTCACATGTTTCCTCCCCTGTATTCCTTCCACTTCTCGTATTTGGCATGATGTATACTACTCTTTAATGCTAACGCTATAGTAACGCAAAATTTGCTAATGCACTTTGTAATATGTAACAAATATAAGCTTATGACCTACAATACTAATACATACATATATATATATATATATATATATATATATATATATATATACCTATTCACCTTGACTTACATACTACTTGATCTCAAATTGAATTTGTCATCAAATTATTAACCTACTGAAGTAAAGAGAGAAAAAGAGCGAGAATAGGAAAGAGAAAAGGAGAGAAAATAAATTACGGTTATTGTACCAGTCATATACCTGACTCATGAAAAAAACAAGTAAAGGAAGTGCTAACCGGACTCTGTTCACAGCTAGTTTTGATGATGTATCGAAATAACTTAATACTTCAAAGTCTGCATGTCTTCTTATATGTAATATGCCGTATTTGAAATAACTGCCGCATAGCTTAGACTGCTTGTTGAAATACAAGAAAGTCTTAAACTTATTTTTAGATGCAATGACTATTATGAAGACAGAAAGGAAAAATAAATGAAGTTTACTTTAGCATTGCGATGTGCTATAGGGAAAGTTTAGAAAGTATGGGTCTGTTGACCCAACTCAGATCTCCACCACGTACCGTTCTGTGCATCTAGGCACAAGGTACTGGGATATAAGGATGTAGCTGATAAAGAAAATAGGCAATAGTTTCCGAAAATAGGTTTAGTCTCATTCTGAAAAATCGTTAATATTCAGTAGCGCCATTAACACTCACCCGAACTGTATGGTTGTTGTCTGTATGAAAGCTAACCCTCGTCAGCCTATTTCCAAGTGTACAAGATGAGATGCTCTGTACTGCGGAGCGTATGAACGTTCTTACTGGAAGATATCACTTTACTCTCTCTTGTGCACTGTTTGTCTCAACTCATATATTAAAACCAGTTTTTCCCTTTTAGGGAAATGAGGAGCTTAAGCAACTACATGGGTCAGCATGTTTCCAGAGGAGGTGATGGCCCATGCAGTTTGAAGCTCCTGTTTTCCAATTATACAGCCCGGAAGAGTTTTCCTGCGCTATAAACACAAATGAAATTTATATCGACAGTTGGTTACATAACTATAATATTACATACAAGTTGTTATGTATTGTTATTCATGCGTCGGCTGCTTCCGTCTTTGCATACTGTCTATGTATGTATTTGTTAATAATTACGAAGCGTAAACAACATACGACCTGCGAAGTTCAACTGAAAGTAGTTCTGCCGTTTATATACATATCACTGTGAATAAGCAGATACGGCACTCGGTTCGACCAATATCCCTTACACCATGATGGAATTTGACACAGCAACGTAAGTCGAGTGACAATACAATATTCCACTGTTACTTTGATACATTTCTATATATTTATATATATTTTAAAAACATATTTTAATTTTTTTAGTATAAACTTCCTAAAATAAAAACTAGCCTGCAAGGAGGTGACATTTGACTGGTTGCAGAACACTTTAGGATTTGGATCACAAAACATCAGCTCGATAAAAAGTAACCGAACACCAAAATTACTCGAAAAAATAATGAAAACTTTTTAAAGACAATTCGTACTAAAAACTAAAAAGAAAAAAAAATATTTATGCATGACTAAAAAGAAAAGCATGGGGCGCGCCAACTGAAGGATTTCTACAGTGACTGTATATGAGAGCACGCCCCATGCTTTTCTTTTCATTCATGCATAAACTAAATTATTTTTGGCTTTAAAAAGTATTTCATTATTTTTTTAAGAGGCGTTGCATTTATAATCGCAAAATATGTTTTCGGCCAAATGGTAGAAATAGAATGGAAGGCTCGGACTTGAACCCTCAGCCAACGCTATGAAATATCCGCAATGGATAGAAGAACTAACTTATTTGGAGAGATACTTCTAGTAAGTCACTGCTTTTGCAGTCAATGACGAGCCATAGGTGAATTTTCTGTAGTGATCTGGTTATATTCGCCTAATAAACGGTTTCTCAAAAACCGACCCAAATTTTTAGGGGCTCTTATATTCGAGTAAATACGATATTTCTCATGACTTTGGAAGAATAAAAGTTTTTTCTTAAAATATGCACAAAATAGGCCATTATCTTAAAATAGGCGCTTAAATCCAAAATAGGCATTTATAGGCACTATAACATTTGGTAATTCGTATGTATCTCACATGATCAGAACATATCCATTAAAAGCTTACAATCAGAACATATCCAGTTCACAGGTACAAAATAGGCAAATCCTATCTTTAGTCATTATAGAACATAAAAAAGTACACTCAGTCAATCATAAAATGACCGCTCTTTCGAAAGACTAAATTACAAAATAAAATGGTTCCCACTGTAAAAAACGTGTTAGAAATAAGCCATTCATGAACAGATAAGTTAAACTACAAAATATAATCAATTATCTTTATCGCAAACTATTTACTTGTTATTTATTATATTTTTTTAATGAAACTCTCTTGTTGGTCTCTGAAAATAACTAAGTCCTGATGTGAATTATGTGGCAACGTCGCAAAACATGAGTATCTACTCTCTAGTTTTGAAATACTGTCTTTACCACATCAGTTTCTAAAGCTACTCTCTTCTTCGATCTAAGTCTAAGTTACTTAAAGACCATAAATAGTTAAAAAAAATCTTCTGCCTACAGAAATATTTACTGTCTGTCTATTTTATGTGGTGAAAGAAGGTGGGAGAGAGTTATTCTTTCACTATTATTGGTCATAACCGGAATTAACATACAGGAATGTCAGAAAGTTCGTAATCAGTAGTGATAAAGTTTTGCTTGCTCTCACTTGGGACGTTAAATTCTCTAAAGACTTTAACAAATTATACGACATGGTTTTCATATGTATAGAATCTAAGGCGGTAGCAGTAAATGGAAGATTAGCTTATAGATGCATGAAATGATGAAAATGAAACAAAAAAGGCGCTCTAATGATTTTTACTTTGCCTTCATTCGGATAAAAGGTAAGATCGAAACTTGATTAAGCGTACTCGTCCGTGGCCATGTGGGCAGCGCCATGTTCCTTTTTTAATCCATAAAGCTGGCGACACGCATTGAAACCCCACAGATCCAACATCTTTTAACTATACTTTTTCCATATAGCTCCTTCATCTAATTTGAAATTATATACTTAACATAAAAGAAAATGCTCTTTGCCTACATGCTACGTTGACTATCAGTCTAGCTATGAAGAGAGGCACTGTAGCACCATGTGTGCTTTCCAACAGACATACGTGTATTTACAAATACATTTTGCACCACGTTTGCGGTTGGATACTACGGCAAGTTTTCTATGTTACCCTTGAGCAATTAGAAGAAAATATACGTTAGAAACTAAATAGCTACAGAAATGTCTCTTAACTTTTGAAAAATTATTTTTGTGGTATTTTTGCCTTCAAATACCCTAGTTTCCATGGCAAAAATTTAAAGTGATATATTACGATGCTATGTAAGGTGAGATGAACAAGAATTCAATCCCACGTGATCCTGTGTTTTTCTGATGTGCTTTATAGATAGAACGAAAGGATATACGAGATTGCGTTTTCTCCCAGAACCAGTTTTACTAAAAAATGTACAAGTACGAAATACGTTAATACAAAGACCGTCCCAAACCGGGATTATAAGTGAGTTTACAATAAAACTTATGCCCTTCTTCTTCTTTGGGTTTTACGCCTCATACAAGTAGGATGAAGTTCTGCACCAGTCCGTTGCAAACTGTATGCCAAGGTAATGTACCAGTCCGTCGCAACTGTGTACAGGTTTGTGTTTTAGTGGGGACACACCAGCCCGTTGCTAACTGTGTGTGTCAAGTGAGGAAGGAAGCATACCAGCCCGTTGCAAATTGTGTACGCAGGAAGGTGCTTCGACCTGTTGCTTGTCGTAAGCGGATAGGATAGAAAGAGGCGACCACCCAGACGAGGAGTAATGTTAGTTGCATAGATGTCTGGGCATTTATAGGGTCCTTTTGGGGTGTGGTACTCCAAGTCCCTCCTTCTACTATGCCAACTCCATCTACCTGCGACTCCAACTCCATCTTCGGTCCTTGATCGTACTGCTGTCGTCGTCTGCTTGATGTATACGATGGCTTGTCACTCACTACTTGTTTGCGTTATGATGCTTGTAGTACACATTTGCTTACAAAGCGTAACACTCATATTTTACTATTTGTTTATGTCTTGAATGAGTGGCACGTGCTCTTAGACACATGGATCATTATAATATTCTTGGAATATTCCATTTGAATTCTTAATTGTTAGGGATATATGTATTATATTGTATAAGGTAATTGTGGTTCAACAATGCGTGGATAAATATTGTAATAATCTTTATTGTACTATGGTAATACTAATGTCATGTTTGTTCGAAATTACGTTATTGGATTCTCTGCTAATTTGGAATATGAATAAAGAGCAAGCTTGGAACTGAATAACTTATTTTATTGATCAAGGATACCCACAATATCGTAACATTAATATCTCAGGAATGTTCTTGGATCATTGCAAATATGACTTTATTATTCCCCAGAATTACAAGTTTCGCACAATGTAGGAATATAGAGGAATATTACTAATATACGTATTACAATAAAATAAAGTCATCCACATGCAATAGAAAAAGGTGCACGCTACAGGAAAAATGTATTTTAACGCTATAAGGATAAAAAAGACAGTAGTAGGAGAAAGTTAACAATGTAATTGGTAAATTAACAATATTTCTGAAATCTTTCAAAGATGGACATTGACATACAAAATGAATACTCAATCTTTTGGCCAGAAAATAACTGGAATAATCCAGTCTTGTTTGTATTTCTGGAGGAATACTGCTGATATATAGTGAGAATATACCTCCTTTTATGTTCTGTGGGAACCTTTATATATTGCGTACTCTGAGAATATTTATTTAATTATCTTTTATTTCGCTTTCCTTCTTCCTTAGCATAATTTTATTTCCACATCGTAAAAGTTTTATTCATTTTATTATAGGAACGCGAGGAGAGTAAAATCCAATAACCAACGCTTAGAAATCACAACTTACATTAGAAAGTAGAGGGAATGCAGCTAGCACAGCTAGTATAATGGAACTAGGAGTCTGCGAATAAAGAAGTACTTCCTTATCAGTTCAAGGCTGCAATGAGAAATATTTATCTGCCCATTTTTAAATCTTGACGTTAGAAATGCAAGTCTTCTGACAAGAAGGACATGGCCTGGGAAATTTAGTTTGTGAGAAGACTTCCTGTAGTAATACGTAAAAACTCTTGTATTATACAGAATACAAGAGTTTTTAATTTCTTTTTTTAGAAATGGCAAGTCCTTTTCATTTTACATCTCTCTCCATTTTAAGAATTCACGTTAGTGATTACATTAAAGCAGACTTCAAATATGAAAACATTGACTTTGCGCTCGATTTAACTGCCCATTTTTAAATCTTAACTTAGAAATGTTTGTCTTCTGACAAAGAGGACACGGCCTGGGAAATTTAGTTCGTAAGAAGACTTCCTGTAGTAATACGTTACAATTCACGCATTATTATACAGAATACTAGACCGCACAATTCGGCCAGTAGCGAGGCGAACTTTTTTTTTTTTTTTTTTTTAACCAGAATGAAAATTTCTTTCAATGAAGTAATATAATCCAAATGGAGTAAAATATACCTGTAAAACATTTTGTTATTCCAACGTGAACGTGTTGAAAAAGTTAACAATTTGCGCGAAAGAAAAGGTGTTTAATGAAATTTGGCTAATTTCTAAACTCATTACACACATATAGTTTTAGAAATCCCTATCCACGTGGTAGGGCCTTTACCACAAAATATTGCATATGCAGAAAGATATGAAATGTTTTACCGCAAAATATCAGTTATAATTTCCCTCCATTTTCATTCACTTTTACTAGAACGCATGAAATGCTCATTCTGGAGAACAAATCGATGAGAAAAATTATACACAAGGATACTCGAATCTATTGCCCCTCGCTCGTGAGCCCACCATTCTTTCGCTTCAACCATCAGGGGTGATTACAGTGAAGGACATTTAAGACTTAAAACGTGCGTGCATCTAAGGTATTACGTAAGCTTTGGTTGGCTCATGTTATCTCACAACTGGCTGAAAGTTGAAGAGTATTTAGACACTGGAATAATATCGGGCGAGTGGGCCTTCGCAACTCTCTCTCGAATGATACGGTATACGAACTGTGTAAATAAAGCCTCCAAAAACCGATCTTTGCAACCAGCTTAATCATCGAATGACTAAGATGTTGGCCTCCGGAGTAGCAGATCTGGGTTCGAAACTCGGCGGGGTAAAATATTTTTTCTTCGTTCTTTCTTTCAAAACAAACATTTTATGCTAAAATCTATTATTAATATATTTCTAATCAAGGGTTATGTTCTTTTATCTATACGCCATTCACCGCAGTTTTGTTTTACTTCATCGCATCGCTGATAGATAGTTTTACAACGGAGTTAATATACCATGCTGCAGATGGAGATAAAAATTGTGCTCTAGTATTTTCGAATATTAATATCTGCAGTGTAAACTAATACCACATGAAGTCTGCTCATAAACTAAAATTGCCAGACCATACCTCCTTCTGGTAAGTTAGCTTAGTAGACCCAATATATATCACTACATTTTAACGAAATGTTCACAAATGGGTAGTTGGGGGCGCTGGCTACCTATTATGCACAACGCTAATTAATATTCCACAAGACTATAAAGAGAAGAAATATATTTTGTGATATTTTAACACAAATTAGCAACTCGCCTAAAAAAAAAAACAAAAAAAAAAAACACCTAAAACATTACAAAGTAACACAAAATTCATAATGTTATTTGATTTCATAGCATAAAAATGAAATCACAAAGGACTTCGCAACGGTGAGTAATGTTTTCTCTCTAGAATTTATAGTCCAAGAGCCACTGTATAGTCCAGTAAAAAAATTGATGTGCAGAGAGTTTCTTTGCAGCTTCGAGTTAATTGGGTTTTTAACTTAAAATTTTATTTTGGGTAGACATTCTAATTCCCTTGCGACATCTTCGCAGCCGTCATTTTCGACGACCTGAGGTACTGAAAGTTCTGCAAAACTTGAAATCTTCTTCCACCTACTTTATCATGTATAAAATGACACATTCAAAGGGCATTTTATATTAGGGAATTACTACAATAATCAGATCCTTCGTACGTACGGGAGAATCCAGAATATCACGGTTGGAAAGATGATGGTGACCTTCTTAAGCCGGACCAATATCTAAAACAACTTCCAGAGAATATTTTTACTAATGCACAGGTGCAAACAGAGCTGGGAAAGACAGTGTATTTGCAGAAAATTAATATGGTCGTCCACTATTTACTGTAAACGCAAAAGGAAATGTGGAAATGCTATGTAATTACAGTATATACTTAATTCTTTAGTTAGCCATATTAAATAGGAAGAAAAATATTGTTACACACATATTGTTAAAGATGAACAGTAAAGCGTTTTGTTTGTCTATGATAATTACAGTTATTTGTGTTTAAAATTACAATCTGCAAAGTGATAAGGAATAACCTGGCCATAAATTACGACGTAAAAAGAATAATTAAATATTTTAATTTATTTCACCATAACTTTGAAGTAATGAGGATGTTCGACTCTATTAGAACTCCTTTTTTTAAATTTAATGCTGTTTTAAAGTTAAGAGATGTATGTTTGCATAATTTTTGACACGAAAGCGGTAAACCATGAAAATTCTGAAAAAAAATGTAGATAAAAATGCGCGTATGAGACGGCATTATAAGATTCATTTCTCCGTAACTTTTGAAGTAATGAAGATATTCAACTCTACTAGAACTTATTTTTTCGGAAACTTAATCCTGATTCAAAGATAAGAGATATCTGCTTAATTTTTGACAGGAAAGCAGTAAACCGTAAATATCTTTAAAAAAAATCATACTAAAATGCGCGTATGAGACGGCATTATAAGATTCATTTCTCCATAACTTTTGAAGTAATGAAGGTATTCGACTCTACTAAGACTCATTTTTGGGAAAATTTAATCTTTTTCCAAGTTAAGAGATGTATGTTTGCTTAATTTTTTTTATAGGAAAGCAGTAAATCGTGAAAATTCTTAAAAGCCCATACTAAAATGCGCGTCCACAACTTTTGAATTAATGAAAATAATCAACTCTACTAGGACTCATTTCTTCGATAATTTAATCCTTTTTCAAAGTTAAGAGATGTATGTTTGCTTAATTTTTGACAGAAAAATAGTTAATTGTAAAAATTCTAAAAAATTCATACTAAAATGCGCGTATGACACGGCACTATGAGATTCATTTCTTCATAAATTTTGAAGTAATGAAGATATTCTTCTCTACTAGGACTCATTTTTTTGGAAAATTTGATGCTTTTCCAAAGTTGAGATGTATATTGGCTTAGTTTTTGATAGGAAAGCGGTATACGTAAATGAGTGCAATCACGGAATCACTGTTTGGCCGCCATTTTGGAAAATGGAGGTTACGCAGATGTCGCAAGGGAATTGAGATGTCTACCCAAAATAAAATTTTAAGTTACAACCCAATTAACTCGGAGTTGCAAAGAAACTCTCTGCACATCAATTTTTTATGGGGTTATACAGTGGATTCAGGACTATTATAGAATCTTCCTTGTCTGTTTAAATACATTTAAACTTAGGAGCACAATATTTGAAGAATGTAAATAAAGCATGTAAAGGAATTGGAATATATAAACATACAGAACACAAATAAACAGATATCTCTTATTCATGATCTATTCGAAAATAATAGAACTTGCTTGCCACTATTTTGAAAATAAAGTAAAAAAAATAAACTTTTTTAAGATCTCCTTTTCTTAATCAATTCGTACTAAAAACTAAAAAATTAATTTTGTTTATGTATGACTAAAAAGAAAAGCATGAGGCGCTCTCTCATATACAGTCGCTTTATAAATTCCTGAAACGACGCGCCCCATTCTTTTCTTTTTAGTCATGCATAAACTTTTTTTTAGTACGTATTGATTACGGAAAAAATGTCTTTAACAAGTTTTTTATTATTTTTTCGAGATATTTCGATGTTCGGATACATTTTCTCACGCTAAATGTTTTGTGACCCAAATCCTAAAGTGTTCTGCAACCAGGAAAACCCAGGCTTGTTGCAGGCTAGTATTTATTTACGTCTGTCAAGTCAAAATCGTCACATTTGAAATTTTATTAAAAAATATGTTTAATCGTTTGTGCTGGATTGTGCAGCAAGTATTTTCGTTTGTGCTCAAACGCACAACAAAATAATTAAAAAATAATGTGGCGATTCTGGCTTGACGTCAAGTGAAAATCGCCACATCTCGAAATATTTCTCTACGGAACAAAATTGTGCTTCGTTTGTGCTTGATTGTGCCGTCACAATTATTGTTTGTGCATACTACTCTGAAAGATATAGCAAAATTTCAAATCTGATGACGCCTCTCCAAAATAGTCACATATATTTCAGTTCGTACCAAATAACAGACGAAATGGATTATGCTTCGTTTGTGCTGTGTTTTGCCGTCACAATTATGGTTTTTGTGTTAGTGCTTTCTAACATATACCAAATTTCAAATATGATGATGTCATCTCAATGTAGCAATACATTAAAATTTTCTTTCCTACAAGCAGCTTCTCTATTAGGATTGCTACACTATAGTTTCTTGTCTAGAGAGGAAAAAGGGAACAGAAAATCTCACCAAAATAATTTCACACATGACATCCATATGTATAAAACGTGGTTAGGACTATGATGGAAAAAATTAGGTTTATTATGGAAAAAATAAGGTTTTTTGAAAACAACCTCATTGAAGCTAATACAATATGAGAAAGGTAATGAATTCTAATGCTAAAGTACACAAAAAGCAGAGATTAGAGGCATGATTGCTACCTGGATGGCACATATTATCTGCATGTAACAAGAAACCTAGACAAGTACTGAATATTTCTTTATGAAACTTCTACCCACCTTACCGGAATGGCTGTGAGACACCTCTGATCATTTACAAACCAAAGACACAACAAGAGTACTTAGAAACTTAGCACATCTTTCCTTCCTCAAGAGCTCACCCATTAAGAGCCAGGGGCATACACCTACGGAAACAGCGCGCTGCAGCGGAAAATTAACAGAAACTAAAAAAACAGATAAAAGAAATGGGGTAAACATTTAAAGCTAGAGGAAACTACAAAAAAGTAATAAAATAAAAATCACACCTACCGTGTGCACCAGGAATCCTTACTATAAAAATGAACTAAAAATTGGACGGGCCTTCAGCAGTACAATACTGCCTTCTACGGTCCCAAGGTTAAAAGGAAAAAGTTCACGTTAGGGACATCTAAAATGGAGCTCAGAGGAACATATACACTTGAACAGGCTCGTCAGAAGAAAAAAACTCTTCTTTTCTGTTATTTTCTGACGAGGCTGATCAGGTATATATGTCTCTCTGAGCTCCATTTTAGATGTCCCTATCCTGAACTTTTTCCTTTTAACCTTGGAACCAAAGAAGACAGTATTGTACTGCGATGGCTCGTTCTATTTTTAGTTCATTTTTATAGTAAGGATTCCTGGTGCACACGGTAGGTGTGATTTTTATTTTATTACGTTTTCCTCGCTGCGTCATAAGTACGATACAAAAAAAGTAGTTGAAGAAACTATCAAGTGACTACTTTCGCAAGATGTGAATCAAAATAGTATGAAAAGAGTAGGGGAATACAGAAAAATCCTCCCAGTACTTATCATCCAAACTATGTGAGAAATCTAAACAAATTAATATATAGAAGCTCTGGAAAAACATAGAGAGAGAATATGGGTTAGATGATTCGTTATGAAAGATGCCACAGAAAGACCTGATGATAGCGTGTAAGAGACCGAGAAACCCAAGACAATTGTTAGCCAAGTTATCCTTTATAAGGGCAAGCCAGGCCACCAAAAGAAAAACCTAACTTAAAACTATAAGCAATCGAAACCAAATTACACTAAAGACAAGAAGAGAACGGTGGAAAACAGTGTAGACTACCCTACAGAGAAACAAACCACATAACCTACTAGGACTAAAATCACCACACGAACTTCAGAAGACAGAAAAAGCATTTACTATGAGAGAAACACAAATGTCACTTTCCACCCGAGACGAAATCTTAAAAACGGCCCAACTGAAACATATGTGGTGAAGACACTGGAAAACAAATGTTAGTCTTAATAAATATATGAACAATAATTATTTTATTAATATATATTATATGCATTACTTCACTACTTTACATCCATTATTTGGATTATATTTTTACTCTCTGGCCGCAAGTGAAGCCAGCCTAAATACCTCCCTTGAACAGCTGAACTAATTCCATGTTGTATAGTTCACTTGATCAGTTTCAAGTGTCATTCCTTGACGTGGGCATCATTCGGGAAATGATACCGTTACCACTTCTGTGAGCATAAAACCTAACAATCATATGCAAGTGCCATACTTACCGCACCAAGAAAGCGATTTCTTTCTCCCTTGACCTTAGGGACCAACGCCTGAATTCCATTACTTCCGCAACCGAAACCTACGACCAAAGCTATATAGTCAACGGAAGCTACCCACAACCTCGTAGCCAAAAAATCCGAGGTGCAGCCTTGAACACACAACCTATTCACACTTTCAACACCAATCCGAATTCACCGGGGTTAATCTCCCAATTTCATCCCTAACTAGCCAAGATCAAACAAATTCCGCATTCCCACTCTCATATACCCCAATCTAATACGGATACCAGATCAGTTTTCTCCACCAAGCCGAGATTAGTTTTTCAGTACAATCCCAATCATCCCGGACAGAAACATCTTAGTCCGCACTAACCCTTCTTCCCAACTGAATTTCCGTGTCAATAATCACTGTAACCTTTCCGTCAGCAATAGACCCGATTCCCCAGTTTCTACACATACGTAAAACTGTGTAGAAACTGACAACACTGACTTCAATGAGAACTTCCGTGTAGCTGTAATCCATACCCTATCCCCCTCCACAAACGCATCCAAACGTTGTCTCTGGGAAGGAGCCTTTATTCGCCGCTTGAGAACAAAACTGAAACTTGGTCTAAACTTCCAGTAACCTTTTTTTCCTCTCTATGTTAACAGTTGTATTTTCCCTCCGCCCCTGACCATTCTCTTCCAGCATATTCTGTTTCTTTCCTTTTTTGATTTTGATTTTGATTTAATTTTCTTTTCTATGTCAGCTTTCTAAATATTCTGAACTGACTCCCGATTTTTTTATTTACTCGGCAACACTCACTTTTCATTTCGTTTCTATGCTGTATCCCACTTTCTCTGACCGCGTTTCCCACTTATTCTGACTGTTATTCCTATTGAATCTCACTTGCTCTGACTGCGTTTCCTATAATCAATCCTACGTTCATGACTGTGTTTCCTTTACTGAGTCCCAGCTATTATCATTATTATTATTTGTTTCCAGCTCAATTTTCAACATAAAATATCTTTGCGAAGACCCACCTTCCATTAGTACTTGCTCACGCGCAGAATGTTGTCAACTGTTTTTTATGTGGACGTTTACCGTTTAGTTTTTGTCTCTTCCATATCATTCATGTGTCCAGTGAAATTTTATTCTATCGTCTAGTAAAGATGGATTTAAGTCGAAATATATAGTGACTTAACAGTGTAAATTGTAACATTGTGCACGTAACCTTCTTCAAGAAATTACTAAGTACAATTCCTTTTCCCTCTATTCAAATTTCAACTATTATATTGCCTCTCTAGTCTTTTCCCATATGTACTTTCAGTATGCGAATTAACGGGGGGGGATGCCCGGGATTTCCCCCCCCCCCCTGGCAAATAAGTTTCCCACCCTAACAAATTTACTTTTTGTTCCTGCCAGGGATAAATTTTTCCCCACTAGGAGAAGTTTCGATCAAGATTAGATAGAAAATCGGAACATTTTTATTTGGTAGAAGTTGAAACTATTTTCGTTCAAGTGACCAAGAGTATATGAAGTTTTACTAGCACCTAAGAAGCCTATTTGGAACTCATTTCTTTTGTGATGTTTGTGAAGTTAGTTCGAGAAATCAGATCATTACAGGATGTTGCTGATCTCCAAAATTCCATATCTGATCTCTTGGACTGTTGTAATGCGTGGAACTTGAAAACAAATCTCTCAAAATCTTCTTTTCTTACTATTTCTTTAAAGAGAAATCAAATCCCATCTACTTATTTCGTTGAAGACAATCCTATCGCTCAAGTTCCTTCTTAAAAGGACTTTTGAGTTGCATTTGACGAAAAACTTTTGTTTGCTGATCACGTACACAGTTCTATGCACTTACTTGGTCTTCTCTATATATTTACAGAAATTAAGGACCTTCATTCATTGAGTATATTCTACAAAACCTTCATCTCCCCTAAAATTGAATATTGGTCCCTAACTTGGAACATGGCTAGTATTTCTAATTTATCTCATATTGATCTGTTCTGAACTTTTTTCTCGTTATAGTCAAAAGAAGATTGCCATCAGTACGTAGCTTAAGCACTCTTCTCGTCGCAAAAATATCTAAATTTTACTTTCGTGTTCTCTTGCGAATAACCAGAAATAATAACCTCCTTCATTGTACCACGCCTAGGTTAAGTACTACACTGTAGTGCTCCTTATTGCATAGACTAGTAATTATATACAATAATATTGATTCAAATATTGATATTTTCGGATCTATTGTACTAAGTAGATAACAACTAAGTAGCTTAATGTGAAAGATTTAGTATCATTGGTTTCATTTAGTAACTTTATATTCGAAAATGGGACTCTCTCTTTCCGCTGTTCTAGTGGCTACCGTCACTGACTGCTCATCATGGGGTCTCGGGTTCGATTCCCGACTCTGCCAAGAGATTTTTCTCCCCAAAGCGAAAGGGATCTGGAGGGGAATGTGCACCCAGGATCGTGATGCAAATGGGGATCTGCTGGGAATAAACGACAGTGGCGATCACAGTTGAGAGCTTCCAATCTCCTCTTCCAACACGTCTGGTCAGCGTGGGAGCAGAAGAGGCCTCATCCAGTAATGGATTGAATATGGCTGTAAATTATATATATATACGTGTATATATATATATATATATATATATATATATATATATATGTGTGTGTGTGTGTGTGTGTGTGTGTTTTACCTGTTGAAATCTTTGTGTTTTGTTTTATCCCCCCCTGGCTAAAAAGTTTAATTCGCACACTGTGTACTTTATATATACAGCGAAACGTAAGGCCCGGAGAAAGTGAACTTCATTGAGGCCCGTTCGCGAACACAATCGTGAGCGCACACTGCTACTTTTGACTGCTTTTTTTCGTTATTACGATAACCACCGAAAAACAGGTGCCGCACGAGGGTTATTTGCCAAAACTTCTCGCTCATTCGCTCGCCGTAACCTATACATGAGAATGGTTATTCAGATTGTGGAGAGTCATGTTTATCATCCATTACAGTCATGTGCACAAGTAAAAGCCCTGGGACGGCATAGCTATTACGCCGCCGACCACCACCATCGATGTGCTAAACTGATTAATGTTAACAAGCGATTATTCACTTGTGTCGGCGAACTGCAAGGATCCACCGGCAGGTGGGGCCCGGTGCGGGGAGACCGTTAGTCCTCTTACACCGTCACTGTAAGCATATAGAAGTATATACATATGTTTGTGCATACATGTATACGTTTCGCAAAAGCGTGTTCACATGCTAGGAGCGAAAATGTACAGAGAGAACTGGTGCGGGACTTGTGCTAAGGAGTCACCATGTTGCATACTAATGCTGGGTAACAGAGTGGGCAGGTTATGGAGGCGTGAAAATGACTAAAGGTTTCGGAGAAAACACCAGATTGAGAACGAATTGCGGAGGTTACTAGGAGTAGGTGAAATACTTCCTAAAGGAACAGCAGGTTAAAGAATTAGGGGAAGGGAATAATGTTAATAACAATAATAATGAAGATGAAAGGGGAAAGGAGAAAATAAGAAAAGTAGAATAAACGTGAAAATAGAGAAGGAAGGAGTGAATGGAAGAAGTTAGCACCGAAGAAGAGGAGGAGGAGGAAAAAGAAACTGCTACAGGGAGTTACGTGCCGTTAAGGACGGGTTCATGGTTGGCGGAGAGGATAGAGATGTACGTCTGCTCCCTTCTCTTTCTAACTGTGGCGGTTTAGTCAGGGTTCAGAATTTTCAGAATACTGACTCGGAAGGCTTTGCCAAAGGTGCTGCCGCGATATGAAGTGTTCAGGTATGGAAAGATGCGGAAGTTGTGTTCTTGGATGAGTAGTAATGGTTGTTGATGTGGATTGTTAAAGATGTTTAGGCTTCTCCAATGTAGAAGGTGGAACATGTTAGAGAGTAGGAGACAAATGAGGTTGGAAGATATACAACTGCCGGAGTGTCGGAAAGAGTACGCCTTGTGAGTGACGAGATGTTCGAAGGTCAGACTGGGATCAAAGGTAGGTCAAGTTCTGCAGCGGGATATACTGCACTTGCCAGGTTTGGGGGAAGGGGGCGGAATAGGTCAAGTTCTGGTGAGAATCGTGTTGACATTTTTCGGTTGCGGTAGACTATTTTAGGGTACGACGAGAAAGCGCTTTCAGTTTCAGGTGACGCAGTGAGTATAGAGTGCGCCCGTTTGAGGAGCTTTTGGAGAACCTGAAGGATGGGGTAGTACTAATTGAAAAGATTGGGAGCGGAGGGAGCTTCGCGGGGAAGCAGATTGGAGTTGGGGTGACTTTTTCTGGTACGATCCAATTGATTACGAATGAGGTGACTGGGATATTCACGATCGATGAGAGCTGAAAGAGAGAACTGAATAATTTTGAAGTAAGTCATCAGAGGACTATATCGGGTGTTCCAGATAGCAAGAGCATTTATATATATCACTCGTACCACTGACAAGCAAATATACCGATGGGGCAGAAAAACATGATTTTTTTTTTCTTCCATCATATTTCTTAAACGGGAAAAGGGTCTTGTAACATGTCATTATGGACTAGAATTTTACAAGAAATACGTTTCTGATGTCAGTTTTGCCATTAATCTATTTTTGTAAGAGAAAAGGTTATGTGACCCTAGTCTGGGGTAATGACGCTGGGTAGTCTATTTGTGAAAATTAAAATAATATAAAATGTGGCAATTTTGGATTTTTGGAGTCAGGTCAACGGTTTTGAAAATTTGTTATATTTTAGAGAATATTAAGGCACAAATAATAATTGTGACCGCACAATCCAGCACAAACGAAGCGCAATCGATTGCTTCTATTTTATCTTTTGTTTGGTACAGATGACGTCAAGTCTAAATCGCCACATTATTTTTTTAATTATTTTGTTGTGCGTTTGAGCACAAAAGAAAATTCTTGCTGGACAATCCAGCACAAACGATTAAACATATGTTTTAATAAAATTTCAAATGTGGCAATTATGACTTGACAGACGTTAATTATTTTAGGATACAGGAGGTGAGAATAAAAAAAATGCTTTTAAAATATATAAATATATGAAAGCAACAATGGAATAATGTATTGTCACCAGACTTACGTCGCTCTGCAAAATTCCATCATTCTACGACGTCGGGAAATGAGTTCAATTAACGTTCCAAGATTTGATGACACCACGATCATTGTGAACTAAAGAAAAGAATGTAAAAAAAAGTACACTCTTGTCTAGAAAACTGAAAATATCTAAGGTACCCCAAAATACAGCGAACCAATATTTATCCTAGGCACGCGCCGTGTACTCGCGCATAGTTTACAAGACATCCCCGCTATATGGTTTTTGATAAGAAAGAAAAAATGTCTGTAAAGAAGTAAAAAATAATTTGAAAATTGCCACACGCACACGGAAACAAAATAAAATATTCACAATTAACTTTTCAAATTAATATCTTGTTTAATCTCCTTGCATGTTGGCAACTGCTCCCATCCTGTTTGGCATCTCACGAACGAGTGCACGAAAATAATTAGGCGAAAGGGCAACTTCCTCACACGCATTTAAAATGCAATTCCACAGCTTGCGTGTTTTAGGTTGAGGTGTTAGCTGTTTCAGTTCCAGCTTCACTTCGGGCCAGACATTTTCTATCGGGTACACGTCTGCCGCAAACGGAGACCACTGAATGAGATCGATATTCTGACGGGAAGCAAACCATTCTTGCACTATTCCTGCAACGTAAGAAGGTGAACGACATAAGCATAACGTTTTCTAATATATGAATGAATATACTGACGTGCATCCAGATGTCCCTCAATTGGATTAAGTACACCAGCTCCCTCTGATGACATCCACCCCAGCACGAAATAGAGATACGACCGCTTCGATGACAATGTGCCACATAGTTTGGATCGTATCGTGTCCCGGACGAGCAATAAACTGACAGGTCCGTCGTTGGCTGACGAGAAAACACACTCATCCGAAAACGCAACTCGGTTTCAATCGCGATGTTCACATTATTCCGCGAAAGCATGCCGATACACATTATGTTCTTCTGTTAACTATTGTTTCGCTGCGGCACTTCTAGCTTTAAGCCCGGCAGACCTTAAACGAGTTCGTACAGCTTGAGGACACCCGGGAAATCCAACAGCAGTCTTCATTTGAACAGCAGATTGAAATGGGTAAGACCTTGCTTCTTCTACTAGTTCGGCGTCTTGTTCTACACGCCAATTTCCAGTTCCAGGCCGTCGCCTTATTTCTCCTGACACTCTATACTGTCGACCCCATCTTCTTGCTGTTGCCGGAGTACCCCATAACGAGCGCCAGCAGCAGAAGCTGAGAAATTTGCTTAGACCAGCTCGGCTAGGGCGTTGCCTTGCACAACAGATATAAATGCCATAAATTACCAAAATTGGACAGAAAATATTGATGTATGCCGTCTCAGTATATTTTCAAGTTGCTGTTATCATCGTTCACAGAGTTGATAAATACCATTACCTTTGTGAGATAACATCAAAATTCTATGTTGATAAACTTCAAAATGGACAAATGTTGTTAAACATAGGTTTATGAAAAGTATCATTATACATGTTGATAAAACATGTGTATTAATTATTATTATTTCCACGCACAATGAAGCAAAAGCTTCAAGCAATACTGGAAAATATATTGTGAATTTTATTTTAAAAAATATAACATTGTTAGAACCAGTTAGAAAATAACATCCTGACGTTGAAAGTCTTGTCAGTATATAAAAGAAATAATGCTACAAAATATTTTTCAATCATTTTCCAGAAAGAAAAAAAAAAAA